>CM066329.1:375657618-375685118 GCA_033807585.1 Hydrophis major
CACTACCTCAATGCCCAATCCCACCACCACTCAGCACAGATAAACTCCATGGCCAAAACACTAATTGCCAGAACCGAACGCCTGGCAGACAAGATACACATAAAGACTGAACTATGCACCCTGACTAAAGTACTGACAGCCAACAGCTTCCACAAAAGCAAAATCACTGGCTTGATCCACAGAAACACACTGAGACATAATGGAGACCTAGAAGATGAACAGACCTATGGAACTGCTGTCCTGCCCTACATAAGAGGTACTACAGACAAAATCAGTAAGATACAACACAGGTATCACATCAAGACTGCCTTCAAAACTGACAGAAAAATAGCAGCCATTCTAAGAAACCCCAAAGATAAAATTGGAAAACCAAGGCATATACGAAGTCCCCTGTGCATCATGCCCTGCCACATACATTGGACAGACCAATAGAAAAATAAGTACCCACCTGGATGAACACAAACATGCAGTAAAAAAGGTGGAACACACTTTCTCACTAGTCCAACACTAGTCCACAGGTCATAACATCAATTTCAATGGCACCCAAACCCTAGCCACTATAGAAAACCCCAGCCACATAATTATCAGAGAAGCCATAGAGATTGAAAAAAGACCTGAAAGCATGGATAGAAGAGATGACTCCACCAGACTGTCAATTATCTGGAAGCCTACACTCACAAACAAAAAAATATCCACACCAGAAGCCAGGCAAACACCTGGGCACAAACAGACCCCCCCACCGATACCTCCAGCTCAAAAACACCCCAACCAGGCACCCAGATGAAACCTAGCTTCCTAATAAATGATAGCCATCCGTTTACTTGGAGCCAAGCCGCATTAAAAGCCTCCAATACAGGAAACACAATGTTGCCAGCCAATTAAGACAAAAAAAAAAGCTACAAAACAGACAGAAGATATTAGAAACACCAATCAAGCAGAACACAGCAAACTCCAAGACCAATAAACATAGACCAAGACTCCCAATCAATCAGGATGAAGAAAAAAAAACTATTCTGGCACAGCAGTAGGCTAGCACCAAATTTAAAACAGAAATGGCTGTGAAAGTCTGACTCACAGATGAACACTATACAGATGCCTGATGATGGCAGATGAGATTCTGCCGAAACGATGCTAAAACTTTAAAAGCACAATTACAATGACGTGGGAAAATACCCGAACAAAGCTGAATGCCAGACATGTAAGTATCTGCAAAAACTTAAGAAAACAATACATATATACATATATACATATATACATATATACATATATACATATATACATATATACATATATACATATATACATATATACATATATACATATATACATATATACATATATACATATATACATATATACATATATACATATATACATATATTTGTTTTCTGAGGTTCTCGCAGGTATTTGTATGTGGAACTTTGGTTATTCGGGTTTTCTCCCATGTAAGATTGAAAGTATCTAGGCAACGTTTCGATGAAATCTCATTCATCATCTTCAGGCTTGGTCTTCAGCTCTGTGCTTCTCAGAGTGATGTGAGCTTGCAGCTGCTTCTTCCTTTTAACTGCTAGTGGGGGTGTGACTTGATTGGGTGGGGGCTTGGCTGTGTTCTCATTGGTTGGGGGTTTGGCTGTGTTCTGATTGGGTGGGGGGTTGGCTGTGTTCTGATTGGCTGGAGGCGTGTTCTGTTCAGGTGGGGGCTTGGTTGTGCTCAGGTTAGTCTTAGTTGCTGGGGGATTTGAGCTGGTGAGCTGTGATCTTGCTGTTTGGCTTCGAGTTCATGGTCGTGCTGCATCTTCATGGTGGGGGTCAGTTCGCTTCATGTATGGCTCAGAGGGGATTGAAGTGGGTAGTGATGCAACTGCAGTGCGGCTTCTGGTACGTGGTCGTGTCTCATCTTCTGTGTAGACATGACCACAGACCACGTGTCTCATCTTCTGTGATGAGACACGACCACGGAAATCTCCACACCACAAGCCAGACAAACACCTGGGCACAAACAGATCCCCCCTGATACCTCCAGCTCAAACACACCCCAACCAGGCACCCAGATGAAACCCAGCTTCCTAACTAACGATAGCCGTCCATTTACCCGAAGCCAAGCTGCACTAAAGGCCTCCAATAAAGTAACACAATGTTGCCAGCCAATCAAGATACAAAAAGAGCCCCCCCCCCAAAAAAAACAGACAGAAGATATTAGTAGCAGAACACAGCACACTCCAAGACCAATAAACACAGACCAAGACTCTCAACCAATCAGGAGGAAGAAAAAACCATTCTGACACAGCAATAGGCTGCCCCAAATTTAAATCTGAAACCACTGTAAAAGTCTGACTCAAGACAAACACCATACAGAAGCCTGATGATGGCAGATGAGATTCTGCTGAAACGTTGCTACAACTTTAAAAGCACCACGTGGGAAAATACCCGAACAAAGCTGAATGCCAGACATGTAAGTACCCGCGAAAACTTAAGAAAACTTCCAAAACAAAATAAAAACAAAAACAGATTACCCATAAGAATAAGGAAACTTCAATCCAAAAAGAAATCACTCTGGTGGAAAATCTGGTCATGTTGCCAATTTCAAAAGCCGATACAAAAATTTATGCAACCAGATAAAGACTGAATGCACCAATTATTACATTAAACAAAAGGAAAACATTCTACGCATCAATTCCACCTGCACTTTTTACAATTTTGTAAACAATAAACTAAAAGACTCAAGATCCATCCCACCCCTGATAGGACTTAATGGTAAAGACTGCAACGACAACACCATTAAAGCCAACCTCTTTAACACATTCTTTGGCTCAGTATTTGTAAACAGCAATGGATCATGCTCAGTATTTCCTAGCCGAACCACACAAAACTACAATGATCTAATACATATCGATTTTACAGAAGAAAATGTTGAAAAAGCACTATGCAATCTAAAATCATCTCTTTCTGTTGGACCTGATGGAATATGTGCCTACTTCTTTAAAAAGCTACCCACTGCCATAACAGAACCTCTAAGCATAATCTTTGAAAAATCTTTCAGGACCAGGTCCTTGCCCAACCTATGGTCACAAGCCATGGTCATCCCCATCTTCAAAAAGGAAGACCCCAGCCTAGTTGAAAATTATAGACTAATCTCTAATGCTGTGTCACCTGTAAAGTCATGGAATCAATTATTAACCAATCCATTATCCTCCACTTAGAGACAAGCAACCTACTCTCCAATAAACAATTTGGTTTCAGAAAAAAAAAAAAAAAGACTTCTGTAAAGCCTTTGATTCAGTGATACACAACAAACTACTCCTAAAACTAAAATCTTCTGGTATCTCTGGACAACTCCATAACTGGATAGAAGCATTCCTGTCAAACAGGCAAGAAATGGTCAAAATTTGGAGCATCCTATCAAACTCTGTACCTGTCAATAGTGGTGTCCCCCAAGGCAGTGTTCTAGGATCAACTCTCTTCATACTCTACATAAATGACCTCTGTGATCATATTAAGAGCAACTGTGTTCTCTTCACTGATGATGTAAAGTTGTTCAATACTACAGCCAATACTGCTACCCTTCAAAAAGACCTCAATTATGTATCAGAATGGTCAAACAAATGGCTTCAAATCTCAACGAATAAATGCTCTGTCTTACATATTGGCAAAAAAATAAATAAATCAGAAAATAAAATATAAGCTGAATAGTCAAGACCTTGTTGATGATCCAAACTCTGTCAAGGACCTTGGAGTACTTATCTCTAATGATCTAAGTGTTGGAGCCCATTGTAACTACATAGCCAAAAAGGCATTAAGAGTTGTTAACCTAATCTTACATAGGTTTTCCTCTGGTAATATCACAGTACTAACTAGAGCATAAAACATTTGCTAGACCAATACTTGAATATAGCTCATCAGTCTGGAATCCCCATTATGTATCTGATATAAACACAGTTGAGAAAGTCCAGAAATATTTCACAAGAAGAGTTCTTCATTCCTCTACTCATTGCAGAATACCTTATGCCACCAGACTTAAAATTCTAGACCTAGAAAACCTTGAATTATGCCATCTTCGGTCTGATCTAAGTATGGTATATAAAATCATACATCGCAATGTCTTACCTGTCAATGAATACTTCAGCTTCAATTATAACAACACAAGAGCAAACAATAGATACAAACTCAAGGTTAACTGCACCAAACTTGATTGCAGGAAATACGACTTCAGCAACAGAGTGGTCAATGTCTGGTATACTCTACCTGACTGTGTTTTCTTCTCCAAACCCCCAAAACTTTAACCTCAGACTGTCTACTATTGACCTCACCCCTTTCCTAAGAGGTCTGTAGGGGTCGTGCATAAGTGCACCAATCATGCCTACCATCTTTGACCTATTGTTTCTTTTTATTTTTCTTATATGTATCCATTTCATGTATTCATAACTATGTTTATACTTATACCTATTATCTTGTAAGTGATTGACAAATCAAATAAATAAAAAATAAATAAATAAAAATAAAATATTTGCTGTCTTGAGTTACTTCCAAAGTAATAAAGAGGAGAAGCAATGGATGGTAACTAATCAAGAAGAGAAGCAACGTAGAACTCAGAAGAAACTTCCTGACAGTGAGAACAATTCATCATTGAAACAACTTGTCCCCAGAGGTTGTGGCTGCTCTAACAATGGAGCTTTTCAAGAAGAAATTTGGACCACCATTTGTCTGTAATGTAATAGGGTCTCTTGCTAGAGCAGGGGTTGAACTGGAAGACCTCCACGGTCCCTTCCAACTGTTATTCTGAAATAAATAAACAAATAATCAACTTGGTGAAATTCATCTCAAACAGCTCTGCTCACCTTGGTATTTTCATATCACCAACCAAATTTGCAGGGTTAAAGGGAGGGGGTGAGAGATGAGATAAATGTGGCTTTTATCTGCAGAGGAAATTCTTGCAAAGAATTCTTGCACCTTTTTTTGAAGATTTGTCACTGATGTTGCTTTAGAAAAACAGACCACCTATGCTAGTTCACTATATTCCCTGGTGATTTTCCTAGTGTCAAACTTGTTGATGTGCTTTCAGAATTAAGTATATATTTTCCAGAATTTGAATGCTCCTCAATTAATCTTTTTAACCTTTTGATTTAGACCACAAAGTTTCCTTAAATAATGAATTGTGCAGAGATGGACAGACTAACTTTAGTAATCAAAGATAAGGGTGAGACAGAGTATTATGAAGTCTGGAGTAAAATGTATCAATGGCTTAGAGTCAAGGAAAAAGAAAAAAAAAAGAGTTGATGCTTTATAGGAATGAAAGTTAAAGTTTTGTAAACCAAAATGAATGGAATATAATGGAGAAATACGAAATGATACAAATGCATGAGTATAAAAGACGGTTGTAAATATGTATATAATTGTATATAAATGTATATAAATGTAAATAGAAATAATAAACAACTAGCACTATACTAATAACATAAGGGAAAAAGGAAATTAACTGTTATGTGTATCTCTACACTGTACCATCTATGGCCAAAATGAGGGCCAAGAAAGTCGCACTGTGTTCAATTATTTTTAATGTTTATTCAGTAATAATAATAATAAGAAGAATTATGTATATATTCACCAGAATTTGAATGTTTCTCAATTAATCTTTATAACCTTTTGATTTAGACCACAAAGTTTCCTTAAATAATGAATTGGTGGGATTACGTGATTTATGGAAGCTTTTCTCCAACTCTGTATTATTTTCCTTTGTAGAGAATATTCCTGTTGAGGTAATTCCCCGTTAGGAGAATGAGCGCATACAGGGAGATGTATAGAGAGTAATGTTTGAATAATACACACATAGCATACAGATACACTGTACAGTAGATGTAGGGTTTTATTTTCAATAAAGGTTTAAGCGAAGTTCAAAATAATCAGTCCAAAATCATTCACAGGTAAGATCAGTCAGTTTTCAATCCAGGGGTAATCCAGTAATAAAGCCCAGTATCATAAACAGTTCAGTATCAGACTTACATTAAATCCAGTAATATCAGTCAATTAGAAAAAATGGAGGAACAGCAATACTTTCCAACAGAATGAAAAACAGAAACTCACTCAGGCAAACTCTCTTCTGAGACTAAGACCAAGACAAACCAGGTTTCTGGCTCCATCTTATGGCCGTTTGAGTAACCACACCCAATTGCAGTTTTTAGCATGCTCTTAAAGAGGCAGTTTTAAAATGTCTATCCTGGTTTCTATATTTCTAACCCAAATACCTGTAAGGTGACTCATATTCCTAACAATTCCCTCCCCCTACACACACACACTTTTCTCTTGTAGGCACTGGCCATAGTTTTATACATGTCTCACGTTTCTGACTGAATTCTTCATATATTCTGCCATTCAGAATCAAGCAAGGTCAAGATTCTTAAAATCTTGTATGTCTGCAAAGAAAGACCATATTGTGCTCTAATAAAGTCAGATCAGAAGTGGCTCCTATCAAACATGTCACCCAGTGGGCAAAATAAAATAAAATGCAATTAAATAAAACCCCCAAAAAGTGTGAGATGTTAGAAGCCATCAAGGGAACACATTCATAAAATGCCTTAAAATAAAATATATTGGTGTTCTTTCCAAAATTCATCCCTTCATTTCATTTCCGTTGTTCGCTGGTCGGTGTTTTGAAGATAGTATCTATTTAAAAAGCAGACATCAAATCCAAAATATAATTGAATGACTGGAAGTAGAGGATTTTTTTTTATTATTATTACAAATCCTGAATGATTCAACTCCAACTGCTGGTACATCACGAATATGCATTCACTTTTCATTGAATTGAATGACATGTGGTTATTTAATTTTCTGCCAGCATGTTCTATAGAGATCATGGTTTTTTATTTCTTCTTCTCCAGTTATGCCTCTCTGCTATTGATGTTTTCCCAGAGAATGGTATGTGTGTGTCAAATTATTGCTATTGATCTGGGCTGGTTCCTTTATGTATCCTTGTTTTCATCGCATTAATAACTCATCTGATTATGGCAGCAAAAAAAACAAGCCAGGGTCCAAAACTGGAACAGAAGTTTCCATTTCTCCTTGCTTTAGATATGTCATTATTTCAAGAATGATAATTATTACAGATGAAAGTGCCAAGCGATCCATCTTCTCAATTCAGGAGTTTAATTCTATGTCTTACTGTAAGGGAAGAAGTTGAAGTACCTCAGGGCAGAGTCAAAAGAGAGACAAGCCTAGACTCCCTATGTAGTCACAAGTGAGTGAGATCGAGCTTCCCTTGAATTCTTTTGACACTTATCAACATTGACCCTTAGATTGAGTGGAAAACATTATTGAAGAAGGAACAATCTATTCTTCAAAGCACCTGAAGGCAGGACAAGCTGCTAGAGATGGAATTTAATCAAGGAGATACCCAACCTAGAATTAAAGAGAAATGTCCTGACAATTACAACAATTAATCAGTGTAACATCTTGCCTGCAGACAATGTGGTTACTTCAACACCAGAGGTTTAAAGAAGAGATTGGATAACCATTTGTCTGAAATGGTATAGGGTTTGCTGCCTGAGCAGGGGGTTGGACTAGAACAGGGATCCCCAACCACCGGACCCCGGACCGGTACCTGTCCGTGGAACATTTTCTACCGGGCCACCAGTTTGCTGGGCGCCGCCATCTTGTTTCAATGAGAAAGTGCTTCCGGGTGAGCTTTTCCGGTTGGAAAGCAGCGTTTGGGTGCTGAAGGAATCCTCGCGCCTTAGTTTTATTGAAGGGGGGGCGGCTTCAAACGAAACTAAGGCGTGAGGATTCTTTCAGCACCCAAGGCAAGGCGAGCCGAGCAACCATCCCGAAGCCGTCCCACAGCCCATTGACAAAGGTAAAAAGGAGGAGTTGAAGGTGGCGGGGAGAAGCGGGGGATGGCTGGCTGGCCGGTCGCTCAGCTCACCTTGCCTTGTCATGTGTGCTGATGCTGGTACTGGGCCGTAGATCATTTTGTGATGCCGGTACCGGGCCGTGGCACAAAAAAGGTTGGGGGCCACTGGACTAGAAGACCTCCAAGATCCCTTCCAACTTTCCTTCGATATTTTGATTCCCCAGATATTTAAAAAATAAAAGTTGGAGATTCTTCCATCATTAGAGAAAGTTTCATATTGATAAGAAACACTAAATTGTATAGCAGCAGAGATAGAGAGAGAGGGAGAGAGAGAGAGAGAGAGAGAGAGGGAGAGAGAAAGAGGGAGGAAGAGAGGAAGAGGGAGAGAGGGAGGGAGAGAAAGAGAGAGGGAGGGAGAGGGGGAGAGGGGGGAGAGAGAGAGAGGAAAAAGGAGTGGGAGAAAGGGAACTGGACTTTCTTGGTATTTTTCTTTGATAAATTTCACTTCTCATCCAAGAAGCTTCTTCAGTTGGATGAGAAGCAAAACATTTTCAAAGAAAAAACAAACAAACCAAGAAGGTCAATTGCCTTTTGAAAAAGCACCTTTGGGACAACCATGACCTGGAGGTCCCAAAAGTGCTTTTTTTAAAAGGCAACTGGACTTTCTGTGTTTTCCTTGAAGACATTTCCCTTCTCATTGGAGAAGCTTCCTCAGTTCTGACTGAATGATGGCAGATGGAAAGATTTATGTTCCTTGCAATCATCTGGTCATTAGCGCTCTTCCTGAGAGTCTTGAGGCCCCTTGGAGATGTATCTGTGCGCCCTCAGGCTCACCTGAATAGTGCAAATGGGTGTGGAGCCTTCTTGGAACTGCTGAAGTTGAACTGTCTTCAATGAAAAATAAAATCCAGTTGCGTTTAGAAAAAGCAGCTTTGGGACAGCTGTGACCTGGATGACTGAGAATCTCCACAGATCAATAACATTGAAAGAGGACACATCAAAAAGTCTGAAGAACAAGAGCCATTAAAAATCCAAAGCAACAAAACAACATCTCTTTGACTGAAAGCATTTGAAAATTATTGATGAAACCAGGGAGAAAAATTGAAGGTCATTCACACTCTTTGCTTCTTACTTTAAAATAATAACAATAATAACCAGAAGAACATGTTCTACTGGCTCTCCAACCATCTCCGTTGAAATAAATGCTTCAAGAGAGTGAAAGTTCAAAGGATGTAGCAAGGTACCATATTATTCCTAGCAGTAGGTCTTGCTAGCAGTTTGATTGGGCTTCCAAGGGATCTCTCAGCTTGAGGCTGGATCCCTTACTGGATTTCTGCTTTGGAAGTAAAAACCTTCAAAAGAAATGTGTAAATATTTCTAAAACCCCATGCAGCTGAAGCCCTGGAACATTTGAGCTATCAGCAATGGTGGAGGGCTGCCTTGTATTTTCACAAGTACAAGACAGAAAATCCATGTAATTATCTCTGAAGCAGAAGATGCTATGAAGCTTAATAGAACAGCATGTGTACAAAGTGCTCTGTCTTTTCTCTGCTGACTAATTCCCTACCAGCACTATCACTATGTACTCATCTCCCCACACCAACATCAATACTATTTCAGCTTAACCTCCAGAACTCTGTTCTTACTCCATTCAGTAGTTGTCTTCTTCTTCTTCTTCTTCTTCTTCTTCTTCTTCTTCTTCTTCTTCTTCTTCTTCTTCTTCTTCTTCTTCTTCTTCTTCTTCTTCTTCTTCTTCTTCTTCTTCTTCTTCTTCTTCTTCCTCCTCCTCCTCCTCCTCCTCCTCCTCCTCCTCCTCCTCCTCCTCCTTTCTAAAACTTGGTCTCTTCTCGTTCATATGTCAATTTGCCATTTTGAAAGGATATTGAATTCTCTTTTAAGATTATTTCCTCCTCCTCCTCTTCCTCCTCCTCCTCCTCCTCCTCCTGAATCAATGCTACTCCAAGACTTATAGGAAGATTCTTTTTTCAGTTATCTCCAATCCTCTACAGGAAATCCCTGACCTAGGACAACAATTGTGCCCCAAATTTCTGTTGCAAAGCAAGATAGTTGTCGAGTGAATTTTGCCCTATTTTACAACCTTCCTGGTCACAATTGTTAAGTGAATCACTGCAGTTGTTCACTTAACAACTACAAGTAACAAGGTTGTTTAGTGAATCTGGCTTCCCCATATGAAGAATGGTTACAGGAACTGGGCCTGACTAGTCTAGGGAAGAGAAGGACGAGGGGAGACAGGATAAAAGTGCTTCCAATATCTCAGAGGCTGCCACAGAAAGGAGGAAGGGGTCAACCTATTCTCTAAGGCACCCAAAGGGCAGACAAGGAATAATGGATGGAAACAGAACAAGGAAAGATTTTACGTGGAAATAAGGAGAAACTTTCTGACAGTGAGAATAATCCACCAGTGGAACAGAAGTTGCCTTCAGAAGTTGTAGAAGCTTCATCACTTGAGACTTTCAAGAAGAGATTGGACTTCCACTTGTCAGAAATGGTGTAGGGTCTCCTGCTTGGGCAGGGGGTTGGACTAGATGACCTACAAGGTCTCTTCCAGCTCTGATTATCTGTTATCTGTTATTTACTTTGCTTGTCAGAGCGTCTCAAAATTTGATGACATGACTCTAGGACACTACCACTGGGAGATCCTATCTTGGTCTCCTCTAAGACTGACCGGTTTGATCGCCTTTCAGTCCAAGGAGTTTTTCTCCAGCAGAGATCGCCTTGCAGTCCAAGGAGTTTTTCTCCAGCACCGAAGTTCAAAGGCCTCCATTCTTTGGCACTCAGCCTTCAATTTTCCAACTTTCACAGCCATACATTGCAACTGGGAAACCATAGCTTTCAATATATGCAAGTTGTCTTGAAACATTTATATTTACAGTTTTGAAACATATTTTTTATAATATTTATAGATCTTAAGGTTCTTTTCATAAGTGCAATTCTTATATTTAGGAATGATACCATGATTAGGAGACCTAAATCAATGAAGACCTTCTTAAACGTTTAGGTAAAATTGCTGCTGCATTAGTGTGCTTTTCATAATTTTGCACAATCTGGTTGTGCCATTATATTTGTTGCAACTTCTTCAACCTATTGACCAGTTGTTTGGAAGATTGAGACCTGTCAAACATTCATTAGAGCTTGCTCATTATAGTAACTGAATCCTGCTAGAGGTGATACTTGCTAGATTGATTATCAATGAAAGCAAAAGAAAAGAAAAAAAAGAAGCTTCAATTCCCCCAATATTAAAGGAAATAATTAATTGCCTGCGAAACCATGGTTGGAAATTATTTTAACATAAACAGAGAGAGAGAGAGAGTTGGGAAGGAGAGAGAAACACACACACATATTGAGAAATGCAGGCACAAACACATTAATATTTTGTCTTTCCCATTAAAATTAATAATTTTACCAAGGTGTCATTGGGAATTAAAAGTGTAAATATACTCATGAGGGTAGAAACATCCAATATGCTGTAATCCTTGGCAGATAATTCTTCATGCACACTGTACCCTACTCACACACAATTCTTATTCAGCTTGCATATTTTTTTTTATTTATTTCAAGTGACCAAACTTCCTCCCTTCCTTCCTCCCCCCTCACCCAATCCCTCATCTTCTTCTCTTGCTCTCCCTTCTGTGCCTTCCTCTCCTGCCCTCCTATAGGCACGGTTCATGCTACCATCGCTGTGGGAGTTAGAACTGGTGAGTTAGATCACTCCGACTGCCCATCGGCATTCCCGTTAGTTTATATGCAGAACGCGCAGGGACAAAATGTCCCACACTGGGAACCCATCCCTGTTAAATTAATCAAGGATATCAAACAAGCTATACAGATGTATGGTATTCAGGCTCCATTTACGATGGGATTATTTAGAATGATGGCTAATGCCTATATAATGATCCCAGCTGATTGGCACAGCCTTTTTCATGTGGCTCTAACAGGGACTCAATTTGTTGTATGGCGATCGGAGTTTCTCCATCATTGTCGCCTATTGGCAGCTCAAAATCCAAATCTGACTGCAAATGAACTGGCAGGAGAGGGTGCCTTTGCTGCTCCCACAGCTCAATATAATAGCCCTATTAATGCTCTTAACCTTTCTGCACAAGCTGCTCTGCTTGCTCTCTCTCGCTTGGATGACCCTCATACCTCCACACAATCTTTTGCAAAAATTCTACAAAATGCCAATGAACCCTATGCTGATTTTATTGAACGCCTCCAAATGGCCTTACAAAGGTAAATTACAAATGAGGCGGCTCGGCAGGACATTCTTCTTAAATTGGCATATGAGAACGCTAATGCAGACTGTAAAACCTCGCTTACTCCCTTGATTAATTCTCCAGATGCCACTCTAGCCCAATTCCTACAAGCCTGCAGGGTGGTGGGAACACACCAATACACTTCCGAAATGATGGCTGCAGCTATCACCAGAAGTAATAAGCCATCTGGTAATTGTTACAATTGTGGGAAGCCTGGCCATTTTAAATCACAATGTTGTTGAGCCCCCGGCGGGGGGGCAGCAAAGCCCTCCACCAGTAGAGATGTTTGACCAAAAACAGTCTGCCCAAAATGTAAGAAAGGCTATCATTGGGCTAATCAATGTCGATCAAAAACTGAACCCTCGGGAAACAAGTAGAGGGGCCGGCAGCTAGTCCCTCTCCCAAGGCTGCCCATATACCATCCAATGTGTATGAATTATGAGTGTCAGAAGATGTGCTCATATCCTTTCCCCATCTACCACTCTCTGTTGGCGCACAGCTTCCTCCTTCTGCCTCCTTCTCCTCCGATAAAACTGCTCTTATACAATCTCACTCTCATGCCCTCCTCAAAGGAATCTCTGTGGTTCCCGGTCTGCTTTATCCTTCCTCAAAACTCTCAGCCATTAACCTTTCTGTGCTATCCACTCTTCCAACGAAGCTACAAAAGGGTGACATCGTAGCAAAAATGATTATGGTATCGCAACTTCCCTCTGATGTGCTTTCCCTCACTAGATCTATCACTGAAACTAAGCCCACGCTCTTGGCTTTAATCAAGGATCGCCGCTTCACTGGTCTTCTGGATTCTGGTGCGGACGTCTCGGTGATATGCTCTGACGAGTGGCCTACAGACTGGCAAACAGAGACCTCCCCATTGGTAAGAGATGTAGGAGGGATTCAAACGGCTTGCATCAGTAAATTTTGGCTCCCTGTGACTTCTGAAAATCTCACAGGGACTGCACAAATTTAGCCCGTCATCCTCCCCCTTCACACGAATTTGTGGGGGAGGGACTTGTTCTCTCAATTTGGTGCTAAACTGCAGCTAGAATGACTCACCCTCTTCCACTTCACTTGACCTTAACCACAGATGTTCCTGTTTGGGTTGATCAATGGCCGTTGCCAGCAAATAAATTGCTTGCATTGCAGCAATTAACAGCCGCATCTGCTGCTACTATTCTATCCGCTTTCTCTCTTTCTCCCCTAACCCCTTGGGACAGTCCTAACTATTTTCATCAAAATAAAAGGGCTCTTATGAAGGAATTCCAAATCACCACCCAAGAGGCTGCTGCAATTATTCAGCAATGCCCTACTTGCAGCAAGCAAGCCCCTGCCCTGCCAATGGGAGTAAATCCCAGAGGTTTAAAAGCCTGCCAAATTTGGTAAATGGATGTAACCCAGTATGTGCCTTTTGCACCATGGAAATATATCCATGTTTCAGTGGACACATACTCAGAGTTCATCATGGCCTCCCCGCAAAGAGGAGAGACCACAAAACATGTCATTAACCACTGCATCCAGTCATTTGCGTGCCTGGGAAAGCCCTCAGAATTAAAAACTGATAATGGCCCCGCCTATACTAGTACCAACTTTGCTACCTTTTGTAAACAATGCAGCATTTTGCACAAATTTGGCATTCCATATAATTCTCAAGGGCAGGCCATAGTAGAAAGAAACAATCTGACCCTAAAAAATGCTCTTGACAAAGTTCAAAACTCGATGGGGAAACTCACCCCAGGGCTACCCACACTGCAAAACAAGCTTAACTTGTGCTTATTTACACTGAATTTCCTGAATGAGTCTGGCACACCTGATTTTTCTGCCACCTCTCGACACTTTTGCTCTCCATCCAAAGATGCTCCTAGACCTCCAGTCTACTTTCGACAGTTGCCAGATCCCACATGGCATGGGCCTGCTGAACTTATAACCTGGGGATGAGGGTATGCGGCTGTTTCCTCAACAACGCCACCACCTGAGTTCCTGGACAACAAGTGAGGCCTTTTCTACCCAAACCAGCCTTGCCTACATCAGCATCATGAAGCTGCCTGCTGCATTCATCATTTGCCTCCTGGGCTTCCACATCGTTCCTACCGATACGACAGCCACGCCATCCTCCTGCAACACCTGCATCAAAACTACTCACAGCGGAACGAAAACCTAGTCCACCTTGATCTATCATACTTTGAAGCCTGAGTGCAACTCTACAACGGTCTCCACTTGTCTGCATAACAACACTCAATATGTGCGATGTTACACTGCTGAAGGCATTCAGTGCTATGAGCCTAAGGCAGTGGGGCCAATCAAGATACAAAAAGAACCGGAGAAGGCGGAGCTTCGTTCCGGCAATACAGCTGCGATCTCGGGGCTCTGAGATCGTAGCCGATATTTTCGCCCCTGGTCGGTCCTAACGGACCTAAACCGTCCCGTAGAGACGGTGATCGTGAAGGGCATTGTTCCAGGATCCCAGAGATATCGCAAAATCTCTGGTTTGATCCGGAAGAAGCCCTTTTGCTGGCGGCGGAGAGGCAGCCTCCATAGCTGCTGAAGTCGGGACAGCTCCGGAAAGAAAGTGATTGGAGTGAAGTGTGTCGGCTGGGTGAGAAAAACTCTTTTGTGCTGTAAATTCGCTAAGGTTGGAAAGTTCATCCGATATAAAGAAGAAAGCTGTGAGATTTTTTTTTGACTGAAATTGTTTTGAGCGGCGTTTTTTTTAAAGTGATGTCAAATTGAGGCTTGGTTTTTTTTTTTTCTCTTTTCTTTATACTTTTTGGGAAAGATTTTACTGTGACTTTGTAGGTAACCGGATTGAATTTTCTCTTATATATATTTTTATGCTCCCTTTGATTTTATGCTTCCTTTGATTTTTTAACTTTCTTTAGGATAGAGGCTCCCTTTGGCTATTTTTTCTTTTTTTTCCGTATATATTATTCCTTTTTTCTGGCGGGCGGGGAGAAGGAGCATTAAGAAACTTTGTAACACTGCCAACTAGAGGCTTGAAAGTATCTTTATGTGAATTGGAGAGAATTGCAAAAAGACCTAATCTCAAGGACTTTTTAATGTGATAAGATAGAGGGAGAGCACAGCAAAATATTATTGCAGGTGCTTTCCTGGACTGTTATCAACAATACTTGAGGTTTGGCTTTGAAGCTGCTGGAGAAGAGAGTCATAACAAGAGCCTTGGATAAATAACAAAGTGCAGTGTGTTTTCTTATATATACCCCATTCGCTAGCCTTCTTCTAAATTTTAATTTTAGTAATATTTTTATTTTTGCCTTTTATTTTAAAGGGAAAGCCTCAGAGTTTTTTTTTTTTTTTCTTCTTCTTTATTTTTCTTTTCTTTTTTATTGGGACTTTTTTGCTTTTCATATTTATGTTTTTGGATTATTTTGTTGTTGAGGTTGTTGTTTTTTTTTGTTTTTTTTTGGATTATTGAGACTTTTTAATTGGATTAAGGTGTGAAGAATCTGAAGGAACTTTTTGCTTTTTCTTTTTTCCTTTTTCTTTTGCTCTTAATCAATATTATTATTTTTGGATGTGTTTGTTTTCTCCTTTCTATTTTTTCCTTTTTTATGGTGGACTATCTCGTAATTGGATTAGGGTCTAGAAGAACCTGAAGATCTTTCTTCTTCCTTTT
Organism: Hydrophis major; assembly: GCA_033807585.1. Taxonomy (NCBI): domain Eukaryota; kingdom Metazoa; phylum Chordata; class Lepidosauria; order Squamata; family Elapidae; genus Hydrophis; species Hydrophis major. Next base: position 375,673,361 of record CM066329.1, read on the forward strand.
TTCTTGTTTCTTCTTTGGTTTCGTGTTTTTTACTATTGGAGTTTTCCATTTTGGATTATAATTGGCTGCTCTACCCGTTGGATTAAAAGTCAAGAAGAATTTGAAGTTTTGGAAACATTGAAATGAGCAGGAAACCAATACCATCTGGCATTTCTGCTTCTGCCTCTGCTTCCCCACCAGTTGGAGGACAACGTTTAATTCAGACAATGTTGAAGCAAGATAAGGAACAAGAAAAAATAACTTTACAGATGATTATGCAAGGAATCCAAGATCTCAAGACAAAATCAGATATCATTGAACAAAGAACAGGAAATATTGAACAAAGAACAGAAAATATTGAACAAAGAATAGAAAAGATTGAACAAAGAGCAGAAAATATTGAACAAAGAGCAGAAAATATTGAACAAAGAATAGAGAAGACTGATGAAAAAGTGGAAAATATTAAACAAATGATGGTTAAGTATGAGGAGAGATTCCAAAAAATTGAGGAAGAAGGAAAACAAAGAGAGAAGAAGATTGGAAATATTGACAGCAGACTAACAGCGGTTGAACAAGAAAAAGGTGGGATGTTGAGGTGGGAGATGGAAAGGTCAGAATTTTACCTCAGATTTCAAAATCTAGAAGAGGAAAAAGGAGAAAATTTGGCAGCGGTAATGATAGAAATTTTGGCAGATGTTTTGGAAATTACAGAGGAAAAGATGATGGATGGAATAGATGAGATATATCGAGTCTATACAAGATATGCGATGAGAAATAAATTACCCAGGGAAGTCCATATTAGATTTACTAAAAAATCCATTAAAATGCAAATATTACAAGTAGTAAGAGAGAAAACACTGAAATACAAGGGTAAAGAGGTTATGGTTTTAAAACAAATACCCAGAAGAGTGAGAGAGATGAGAAGAGAATATCGATTTCTGACCAAAATACTATTGGAAAATGAAGTGAATTATAGATGGCTGATTCCAGAAGGACTAGTGTTTGGGTGGCAAGAGCAAAGATATAGAATTGATTCAATTGAGAAAGCAGAACTTTTTCATGCAGAATTCTTTGGAGGAAGAAGAGAGGAAGCAGAGAAAGAGGCTTTATCAATTGAGTTTCAAGATGAACAACTGGAGACTGAAAAAGAGAAAGGAGCAGCAGGGGGACAGATGGATAATAAAGAACAGCGTGAAGTGAGATCCACGAGAGCTGTTAGACCTAAATATAAAGCATAATCATGGAGGAAAAAAAACTGATTACAATGAATATAAATGGACTTAATTCAGCTGTTAAAAGAAGGAAAACTTTTCATAAATTAGAGAAATTAAAATTTGATATAATTTGTTTACAAGAAGTTCACATTAAAAAACAACATGAACAATTGTTATTACAGCCAAAATTAGGGAAAATATTTACCTCTTTGACTCAATGTAAGAAAAGAGGTGTGGTTTTATACATTAAAGAGGCTATTCCAGCAAAATTGATTTACACGGATGAAGATGGAAGAGTATTAATGGTAGAAATAATGGACAATAATATAAAAATACTCTTGATTGCAATTTATGCTCCGAATGATAAACAAGAAGAGTTTTATAAAAAGCTACATATGAAAATAATTGGACTGGACTATGTTAATATAATTATGATGGGAGATTTTAATGGAATTGTGGACAATAAACTGGACTATATAGCAACAACAACAAAGCAAAATAGAAAGGCTCTCCCAAGGTCCTTTTTTAAAATGACAGATGAATTAACTTTAAAAGATATTTGGAGAGAAAGAAATGTTAAAGCTAAACAATATACTTTTTATTCAAATAGACATTTATCATGGTCCAGATTAGATATGATTTGGATCTCAACAGAACTAATATCTAATATTAAAGAAACAAATATTGAAACAAGTACCTGGGCAGATCATAGCCCAATGACAATTAAATGGAAGGGACAAAAAAAAAGATCGAGATGGACATTAAATAATACTATTTTAAAGGAGAAAGATTTTACACAATGGATGGAGAAGGAATTGGCTTTTTTCTTCAGAGAAAATAAAAAAGAAGATACTTCAACGCAAAATGTGTGGGACACAATGAAGGCATACGCTAGAGGTTTGATAATAGATTATACAAGAAAAAAGAATATTAGGAAAAGGCAAGCTTCTAAGGCCTTGGAAGATGAGTATAAAATTCTTGAAAAAGAATTACAGAAAATGCCACAGAAAAAGGATATTAAATTGAAGCTGGATGTAATCAAACATAAAATGGAATTAATAGAGAAAGAAGAACTGGCACAGAAAATTAGAAACTCTAAACAGAATTATTTTGAAGATGCAAATAAACCAGGTAGATGGCTAGCATATAAATTGAGAAAAGAGAAGGAATCAAGAAAAATATTGAAGTTAATAGATGAACAAGGCCAAGTTTGTTATGGGAATAAGGAGAAAAAAGAAATTATTCGAGATTTTTATGGGCAATTATATAAACAGGAAAATATTGATGAAGAAAAAGTCAAACAGTATTTACAGGAAGCTAATTTACCAAAGATACCTAAAGAGACTGAAGAAATGCTAGAAAGCAACATAACAATGATGGAACTAAATGAAGCATTTAAGAGACAAAATAATGGGAAAGCTCCGGGTCCAGATGGGCTTCCAGTAGAATTTTATAAAACATTTCAAGAATTATTGAGCATCCCATTGTTAGAAGTTATGAATGAAGTTATGTTAAAAAAGATGATACCTAAAACATGGTCAGAGGCTTATATTACACTCATACCAAAGGAAGAGACTGACCCATTGCAAATTAAGAATTATAGACCTATTTCTTTATTGAATGCAGACTATAAAATCTTTGCTTCAATTTTAGCAGAAAGACTTAAAAAATATTTAAATAATTTTATTCACTCAGATCAAAATGGATTTCTGCCAAAGAGACAAATTAGAGACAATATGAGAGTAATCCTGGACACCTTGGAATACTATGAGGCTCATCCTGAAAAGCAAATGGCTTTGATATTCCTAGATGCTCAAAAAGCATTTGATAACGTGAACTGGAGATTTATGTTATTATTATTGGAGCAGATGGGTTTCGCTAAAAAATTATTCAAGCAATAGAAGCTATATATAATAAACAGACAGCAAGGGTAATGATGGAGGGGGAACTTACAGATTTTATTAATATAAGGAAAGGCACAAGACAGGGATGCCCCCTATCTCCTTTGCTATTTGTGTTGACCTTGGAAGTGTTGAATAGAAATATTAGGGATGATAAAAGCATAAAAGGAATGAAAATTAAGAAGGAAGAATTTAAGCTACAAGCTTTTGCTGATGACTTAGCTTTTATTTTGGAAGATCCGCTAGAAACAGCTCCAAAGTTACTGGAAAGGATAGAGGCATATGGAGAGGTGGCTGGTTTGAAAATAAATAAAGACAAAACAAAGATTTTGACAAAGAATATGCTATTGAGACAGAGAGAAGAATTGGCAGATCTTTTGAAAATTCAAGTTACAAATAAGGTTAAGTATCTGGGGATATATTTGACAACAAGATGTAGCACATTAAAGGAGAATAATTATATTAAACTTAAACAACAGATAACTACAGATTTGAAGAAGTGAGAAAACTTGCAATTGTCATTAATAGGGAGAATTTCAACAATTAAGATGAATATCTTACCTAGAATTTTATTTTTGTTTCAAACAATACCAATTAGGCTTGGAAAAGACTATTTTGAAGATTTAAATAAAATTATGTTGAAGTTTATATGGCAAGGTAAAAAAGCGAGAATAAAGCTAAAGCTTTGGCAAGATGCTAGAATTAGAGGAGGTTTTGGTCTGCCTAATTGGGAATTGTATTATCAAGCTGCAAGTTTGATGTGGGTCAAAGAATGGATAACATTAAGGAAACATAGGTTGTTGACATTAGAAGGGCATGACTTGCTGTTGGGTTGGCATGCTTTTTTATGGTATAAGGGAACTAAAACACAGGGTTATTTTAGAAGACATTATGTACGGGAGTCTTTGTGGTTAAATTGGGAGAAGATAAAAAGACAATGTTATTTGAAAATTCCAGTTTGGTTATCGACCATTGAAGCATTTTCCTATCCTATAATCTACAAGAAGGAACAAACAGTTAGATATGGGGAACTTTTGGATGAAAAGGGTGAACTTAAATCGATCCAAAACTTAGAGGAACAAGGTATAAGGATGAATTGGTTTTCATATGCACAAATACACTCAAGGTATGATGAAGATTCTAAAACGGAGGGATTTTATGATAAACAGACTGATTTAGATAAGATCTTGATGGGTACTGATGAGAAGGTGATTAAAAAACTATATGGTTATTTACTGGGAATGAAGTTAGAGGAAGAACAAGTCAAAGAAACTATGATTGTTTGGGGGAAGAATTTTGGATATGGGATTGATTTAGAGAAATGGCAGAAATTGTGGTCTCAAAATTATAAAATGACAATGTCAACAGCATATAAAGAAAACTTGTATAAGATGTTTTACAGGTGGCACTTTCCTCCGACAAGAATAGCAAGAATGTTTAAGAACAAATCTGAAAAATGCTGGAAATGTCATCAGATACCCGGCTCGTATTACCATATGTGGTGGACTTGTGAGGATGCTAGAAAATATTGGACTATAATTCGCATGTGGTTGGAAAAAATGATAAAGAAACATATAGATTTGAAACCAGAGATCTTCTTACTGGGAATTTTACCTGATATATATAGTAAAGATTTGAAATACCTGATTGTAAATGTATTAACAGCGGCCAGGATTGTATTTGCTAAAAATTGGAAGAATGAGAAAATACCATTACAGGAAGAAATTATTAAGAAAATATTGGAATGTGTTGAGATGAGCAGATTGACATTTGAAATTAGAGAGCAAGAGGATAAACAATTTTACGAAATTTGGGATCTTTTTTATAAATGGCTAGATGATAAAATACGATAATAGATTATTTAGAATGCTAGATAGTAAGGAATATCTTTATTTTGCTATTATTTTGCTATTTGCTATTATATTTATAAAGGATTTTTTAGGATTGATTTGACTAGATGATTTGTTATAGAGTAAACTGGTTTAAAGTATTGTTAGCTCATTAAGCATGAATGATTAAAAATATAGTCAAAAACTTCTTTTTTTAGTGATATTAGGATATATAAGTTTGGATTGACAATATGAGTTGTTATGTAATATAATTGTAATTGAGACTACAGAATGAATGCACAAAAATGATGAACCAACTGACACACTGGATGTATATATAAGAGTTGATGTTTTTATGTTTTGTTTGTCTTGTTTGTTTGTAGAAAATTAATAAAAACTTTTTCAAAAAAAAAAAAGATACAAAAAGAACCAAAAAACAGACAGAAGATATTAGAAACACCAATCAAGCAGAACACAGAAAACTCCAAGACCAATAAACACAGACCAAGACTCCCAACCAATCAGGATGAAGAAAAAACCATTCTGGCACAGCAATAGGCTGCCCCAAATTTAAATCTGAAACCACTGTAAAAGTCAGACTCACAGATGAACACTATACAGAAGCCTGATGATGGCAGATGAGATTCTGCTGAAACTTTGCTACAACTTTAAAAGCACAACTACAATGACGTGGGAAAATACCTGAACAAAGCTGAATGCCATACATGTAAGTACCCACGAAAACTTAAGAATTTATATATATATATATATATATATATATATATATATATATATATATATATATATATATATATATATATGGTATTCAGCTTATACACACACACACACACACATAATACACACACACACACACACGTGTGTATGTTTGTGTGTGTGTGTGTGTGTATGAGATAAATGCACATTTTATACACTTCTATCTAATGCAGATGAATACAGGAAGTGAACATTTTTGTTAATAAACAATTAGTATTATGGCCCATAAATAACTTGACATGTCCATCCTTACTTTTTGATTTTTTTAAAAAAGAAGGGAAAGAAAATGGGAGGAGAGATCAAATAGAGCTTTTGAGACAGAAGCTTGGAGGCAGCAAAATAGATTTCATATTTTCTTTATTGTTATTGTTGAGTGTAGAAACCTACGGCATCTCTATCAATAGAGCTTATGGCACTTTAGAGCAGGGGAAAATGCAATCAATGGATCCTGTCTTGAAATCTAAGCTTTCAGACTGAAAATATATGCCCCACACATGTGTACACACACTGCACTTTATATGTGGGGGATTGTGCAAAAGCTGAACTGAGAAACAATATATTAAAGGGTACAAAAGTGTTAGTACCACTTTATGCTGCTCTGGTAAGATCACAGTTGAAATAATGCACCGAGTTCTGGTCACCATTATACAAAAAAAAAAAAAAAAACGATGTTGAGACTCTAGAAGGTACGCAGAGAAAAACAACAAAGATGATTAAGAAGATGGAGACTTGATATTTTTGATGAACAATTGCAGGAACTGAGTATGTCTAGTCTAATGAAGAGAAGGACAATGATAGCTATCTTTGGATATTTGAGGCGCTGCCACAAAGAAGAGGGAGTCAAGCCATTCTCCAAAGCACCTGAAGGCAAGAGAAGAAGCAATGGATGGAAACTCACCAAGGAGAGAAGCAACCTAGAATTAAGGAGAAATTTGCCTAAGCAAATGTTTGAACAGAAGACCAGCACAATTCTAGGCTGCATAAGCAGAGGGATAGAATCAAGATCAGGAGAAGTGTTAATACCACTTTATCAATTCTTGGTAAGGCCCCACTTGGAATACTGCATCCAGTTTTGGTCATCATGATGTAAAAAAGATGTTGAGATTCTAGAAAGTGTGCAAAGAAAAGCAACAAAGAGGATTAGGGGACTGGAGACTAAAACATACAAAGAACTGTTTCTGGAAGTGGATATGTCTCGTTTAATGAAAAGAGGTCTACTGGAGACCTGATTGTGTTCCAATATCTCAGAGGCCACCACAAAGAAGAGGGAGTCAAGTTATTTTCCAAAGCACCTGAAGGCAGGACAAGAAACAACGGATTGAAGCTAATCAAGGAAAGAAGCAACCTGGAATGAAGGAGAAACTTTCTAACAGTGGGGACAATCAACCAGTGGAACAACTTACCTCCAGAAGTTGTGTGTTCTCCATTACTGGAGGTTTTTAAGAGGAGGCTGGACAGCCACTTGTCTGAAATGGTATAGGGTCTCCTGCTTGAGTAGGAGCTGGACTAGAAGACCTCCAAGGTCCCTTCCAGCTCTATTCTGATTGGATTCTGATTGATTGAAATTGAGAAATAGTGATCTAGGACAATTAGGACCCCAACTAAAACTAGAATAGCATCCAATTCTTCTCAATTTTTGACCATAATTGTATAGGTAGTCCTAAACCCACAAAAATAATGAGGACCAGAATTTCCTGGTTGCCAAACATCAAATTTTGATCACATGACCTTTTGGATGCTATGACAATGGGAAATGCAAAATTCATTGCTCAAATAAGTCCTTTGCACCCCAGAGTTTTTAGAACAACAGTCATTGATAGCAAGCATTTTTTCTTTGTATTAGATGTGCAGTTGAAATAAAAAATAATTAAAAAGGAGTAGCTGAAACAAGACTGAATCAGCCACCAATGTAAATAAAGGAAAATTTTGATTATGCAGTTGGTTTCTTCACTACCACAGGAAACCAGAGACCCAAACAATGATATTTAAAAAAAAAATAAATCACAACAGACCTGTTGCATGCATAGTACAGTTCCTTTTAACACTCCATGGGATGGAGGGCTCTTATTAGTGTGATGTTAAATAGCTTGGAAAATTAATTTCCTTATAACAGAGATGTCTTAAAAACCTTGCTAGGCAGAAAATCAATTTATGTGACAGATGTAGTCCTTTATCAGGAGTTTCTTCAAGGGGAGAAAGCTGACTAGGAAAACTAACATGCGTAACATATACAGTTTAGATGTTTAATTTCCATTATTGAAGCTGGTGTGAATGGTGGCTTTGTGAATGGTGTTCAACATGACTTTTTGGGAATGTATTCTTGGGCTCTTTAGAACCTTAGGTTGTCTGAACATCTGAAGTTCAAAAGAACATCAACACATTAGAGTGGTCTAACCTGACAGATAATAGAGTTGAAAAGGACCGTGTAGATCTTTCAGTCCAACCCCTTGCTCAAGCAGGAGACTCTATACCATTCCAGACAAATGGTTGTCTGGTCTCTTCTTAAAAGTCTCCAGTGATGGATCACCCACAACTTCTGGAGGCAAGTCATTCCATTGATTGATTGTTCTCAATGTCAGGAAATTTCTCTTTAGTTAGAGGTTGCTTCTCTCCTTGATTAGTTTCCATCCATCGCTTCTTATCCTGATCTCTTATGCTTTGGTGAATAAGTTGACCTCCCTCTTTTTTGTGGCAACCCCTAGAGACATTGGAAGTCTGCTATCATATCACCCCTAGTCCTTCTTTTTGTCAAAACTAGACATACAAAATTCCTGCAACCATTCTTTGCATGTTTTAGCCTCCAGTCCCCTAATCATCCCTGTTGCTCTTCTCTGCACTCTTTCCAGAGTCTCAACACCTTTTCTTATAATGCTGTGACCAAACCTGGACTGGGATATTCCAATTGTGGTCTTACCAAGGCCTTATAAAGTTTACCATCAGTCTCAACCTGTCTCCTAGGGACCTTGCATCATCATGATGTTGGCCTCAAACTCCTGGTGATAAATATCAAGTCTGTTTGCAAACTAATAATAATAATTTACAATTAATTCAGGATGTATTATTGTGTTTCTATTTTATTGAAGTTTTACTGCATAGCGTGGGTGATTGCTACATGGCTATTTTTAACTGGGAAAGGACAGCTATGAATCTTGTAAATAAATAAAATGCAGCTAGCCACGAACATAAATCTGGTAATTGAATTAAATAAATAAACAAATAATTTATTAGGAGGAGTTCAAGAGGGATAGATAGATAGATAGATAGATAGATAGATAGATAGATAGATAGACAGACAGATGATAGAGAGGGGGAGAGAGAGATGATAGATAATACACACACACACACACATTTTATATATATATATATATATATATATATATATATATATATATATATATATATATATATATATATATATATATATATTAGAGATAGATAGATAATAGATAGATAGAGATGATAGATAGAGATAGATAGATGATAGATAGATAGATAGATAGATAGATAGATAGATAGATAGATAGAGAAAGATGATAGATGATAGATGGGTAGATAGACAGATAGATGATGATAGACAGATGATGAGAGAGGGAGAGAGAGAGAGATGGATAATAGGTAGGTAGGTAGAAGGAGAGAGAGAGAGAAAGAGAGATATGATGGAGATAGATGATAGATAGGTAAATAGACAGACAGATGATGATGATAGACAGGCAGACAGATGATAGATAAATGATAGATAGATAGATAGATAGATAGATAGATAGATAGATAGATAGATAGATAGATAGATAGATAGATCTGTGTGTGTGTGTGTGTGTGTGTGTGTGTGTGTTGTTGTTGTTGTTAGTTTGAAATTGTTTTTTGCTTAAGAATCCTATCCAGCCATTTGCCAGGATGGAAATGATATGTTAGAGAACCTGCTCTCATACAACATGATAGAAACTAAAGTGCCTTGAAATTGGATTCATTTATAAGACTGGACACGATTAATATTGCTCCCTGCAGGATGGTAATTCATTTTTCTCTAGTTTGTATCTCTGGCAGGAAGAACTCAGGATCCTGGATGCTGAATGAAGTCCTAATTAAGTATGCATTAAAGAATACATATTTTCTCATTCATAGAGGGGGTATCCAGCATGTCTACAAAGAATTCAGGAGAAAAAAAGGAGGAGAGTAAAATATATATTTCTCATCTGATCCCCTGACTTGAGCAGGACTCTCTTTCCAAGTCTTATTTAACAGGATGAGGAAAAAGCGGATTCGAATGAAATGTGGTAATGTATGCAATCATTTGCTTCAACAAATAAGGGCTAATTCTTTATTTGAATCCAGGGTAGCGAAGTTGACACAGGCAAATGAACTGTTTATGGGGGTGAGAAGGGTGAGAACTCATCCTCTTGGTCAAATGTTTGAGTTTTCTTAATGAATGAAAGATGCTGCTCCCTCACCCTAAAAGGCCAAGAAATCAGGGCAGGTTGCAGAGTCGAATTTGAATTTAAACTTAACCTGGCATTTGCATTTGCTTCAGAGTGGAGCATGCCTGACCTGCAATCCACATAATAATAAAGATGACATCTTTCAAAAAGAGTTTGGGCAACCAGTTTCCTGACTTCTTGCCTGCGCAAGGAGATTTGGACTGGAAGAATTCCAAGGTCGCTTCCAAAACTCTTATTTTGTTCTGTTCTTTTCTAATAAAGGATTATTTTCTCCATGAAAACAGAATAGAATAGAATAGAATAGAGTAGAGTAGAGTAGGGAAGGGAAGGGAAAGGTAGGGTAGAAAAGAGAACACAATATATAGAATAGAATAGAATAGAATAGAATAGAATAGAATAGAATAGAATAGAATAGAATAGAATAGAATAGAAACAGTGGAATGGAATGGAATGAATGGAATAGACTAGAATAGAGGAGAACAGAACAGAACAGAATAGAATAGCGAATGGATGGATGGAATGGAATGGATGGAAAGGAATGGAAAGGAAAGGAATGTTAAATTAATCCAGGCCTCAACTACTTTCTTGCCTCCTCCTCCCCTTCTGTTGCCTCCACTAACCTCCTTCCTTTCCTTTCCTTTCCTTTCCTTTCCTTTCCTTTCCTTTCCTTTCCTTTCCTTTCCTTTCCTTTCCTTTCCTTTCCTTGCCTTTCCTTGCCTTGCCTCTCCTCTCCTCTCCTCTCCTTCCCTTCCCTTTCCTCTCCTCCCCTCCCTTCCCCTCCCCTTCTCTTCCCTTCTCTTCCCTTCTTCATCCATTTATTCCCTTCCCTTCCCTCCCTTTTCCTTCCCTTTAGTATGTGTATGAGTAAGGCTAAAATGTAGGCCTTTATAATATTTTTGTTGCTATCAGTTCTACAATAACTCAAGAAAGGGGGCATTCTCTTCTGCCTTCTCATCACTGTTGCCTATGCAGAAGTGGAAACAACTTCAGGTTGCTGTCAAAGTGCCCTCAAGGCTTTGGTGAAAGAAAACTGAATTGGTGCTCAAAGGGGCCCTGAATGTTGTGGTCTAGTAAACATTGCTCTGCTTCTCCACAAGTCTCCTCAACTGAGGAGACTCAGCATCCTATCCCACATGGCTTTCCAGAGGCTGCAGGCTGCTTATTCCTGTCCCATCACCTTCTCTAATCCATTCTTCCACATGGATGGCTTCAATGAACTCCACTGAAGCCCTCTGTGGCTGGAGAAGAATGGCCCGTTAGAAAACTGGGCGGGGGTGGCACAATAGATGACCTTAAAGCAAGAATGGCACTGAGAATGTTTCGCCCTTGATCCATTTCTTTTCAGGGTGGAAATGAAAAGGAAAAAAGAAAGTGTGTGGGGGAAATGCAGCTATTCAGCATTTCTAACTAGTAGAGGTAAAAGAGGAAAAGAGGAAGAAGAAGAAGAGATATAAAAACACACCCTATTTTTTCTGAACCTGCATATAGAGGTGACGGCATGAATACCACTGAATAAAAATCAGGGCACACACACACACACACACACACACACACACAATGCAGGGATGGAAAGAGACATAGTGGAGTGTAGCAATAAAGGTGACACTCTCATTCTTCTCACAAAC
>CM066329.1:375687618-375695118 GCA_033807585.1 Hydrophis major
AGTGACAAAGGGAAAATAAATAAATAAATAAACTGACAGATGCAGCTGTCTGGGCAAAGGGAAAATTTCTCAAATGCTAAGTTGGAGTTGAATTATTAGCTGTGCAGGTCTCCCTTTTCCTTCGCTAGAGTTATTGCCCTTATAAACACTGACTTTAAAATTAAATATTGGTAAATCTAATTGTCTCCTTTGAAGTGGAACCTCAACTTGCCGTATCTTGGAGCCAAAACAGAGAGGGAGGGAGGAAGAAAGAGAAAGAGTAGAGAAAGAAAAACAGCAACTAGCTTACCAAGGATTTTTTTTTTTTTACCCCCCTTTTCGGTAATCAGTGTCTGAAATGTGAAAATAATTTGGGTCGTAAAAATGTTTGCTCGGTGTATTTTTCCCCCTTTGGTGACTCGTATTTTTCAACTTGGCAGGGGAACCCAAGTTGTGCCACGTTATGACTGAGGAGGCTTTTGTGTGTAAGATGTTACTCCTGCCTATCTCCAGGGGATTTACAATTTAACATATATATTTACTGCTTAAGAAAAAAAAAAAAAAAACAATGCTCAAGGAGTGTGATATGCAATCAACATTCCGCTGGAATTTTAATTACTTTCGATGACACCAAGACTGAACTCCAAGCGAGGACAGACAGAGAGTTTCACGCCTCAAACATTTTATTAGTTTATCAAAATATAACATACAGAAGTGCAAAAAGTAAGTATGTGTGTGTGTGTGTGTGTAAGCTCAGTGTTGTGGTTCGCCAGCAGCCTGCAGAGAGGGCAGCAAAGTTGGACAGTGGGGAGGAACAGGGGCCAGTCCAGGAGTCTGGAGAGGATTCGGACGAGGTTCCTGTATCTGATACAGAGATGGGGCCAAGGCCATCTGGGAGTTATGTGCTGACTTCAGAGCCTCCAGAATCAGACAGCAGCGAGCCAAAGGAACAAGGGAAGCCTGTTCCCAGTGCGTGCATGCACAGAGCTGCCAGAAGAAAAGAACAGCTAAAATGAAAGGGGTGACTCGGGAGTAAGGCTTGGAGGTGATTGGCCCTCCCATAAGACATAAAGGAGGAGGAAAGGGACAGGAGCCTTTGCAGGAAGCAACTTCGTTTGTACTGGTCTGTTTGAAACATGAAGCTCTGTGTTGAATTTGTGCTCCGGTTGGCCTTGTATAACTAATTGGACATTTAGTCATTGGCAATATTTCAAAGAAGATAAAGGTGCGTGCTTATCAGACTTATCCTGAAGGACTTTGGCAGACTTCCATGGGACTATTATGAATTGTTTGAGACTCATTATGGGCTGCGAAGGACTAAAATTCACAGCTGTTGAAATAAAGAAAAAAAAAAGGATTTTGGGATTAACATGTGTTTGTTAGTGTCTCAATAAGCCTTGGTCAGAACACTCGATACCCATTTCTTCGCAATGAAACTTTGTGGTTGGGCTTAGTTTTTGGAGAGGAAAATAAAGGGGGGGGGGAAATCAGTCTCTTCCTACCAGTATTCATCTGGCTAGTGTCCTGTCAGTGTGTGAAAGAGTTGAAGGCTGTTTGGAAAGTGAAACAGTATTTGCTGTGTGAACAAGGAGACAGTAAGGAGCCTGGGCATGGCTTAGCTCAACTGTTCTGTACTAAAGCTGGTTGCTGCTCTGAAACTGAAATTGAAACTCCTCTCCTCTGCTTGTGTTTTGCAGTTGGGGAGGGGGATTAGAACTCATTAGCATCAGAGCGTGTTAATAATAATAATAATGTAGGAGATACTAATGTTCTGATGGTCAGAACAAGAGGAAGATATGTGCCAAATTTCAAGTTTGTACGCTTTACAGTTCTGGAGATTATGTGATGATGCGTGAGTGGTATTTCACTTTTATATATATAGATATATGGGTAATCATATCTATGCAACCACAATCAAGCCCCAAACTGATGTTGCGAAGTGGGACATTTGTTAAGTGAGCATAACATTATAGAGTCTCCTATTTTGGCAGGGGGGTGAACTAGAAGACCTCCAAGTTCCAACTTTGTTATTTTGTTACATGTTAGATGTAAGGTGGACCAGATACAAAAAAAAAATTCACCAATGTATAAAACAATATAACAATCTTCAGGTAGCCCTCAAGTTACAACCACTAGGTAGCCCCAAAAATTATGTTGCTAATTGAACCATTTCTTTAAGTGAGCTCACCCCATTTTACGATTTTTCGAGCCACAGCTGTTGCAATGGTTAAGTTAGTAACCTGGTTGTTAAGTGATTCAGGTCGCAAAAGCGGAACACATGATCACGGGACACTGAGATCATCATAAATTTGAATCGGTTGCCAAATGCCTGAATATTGATCATGTGATCTTACAGACAATGCAACGGTTGTTAAATGTGGGGGAAAAAAGTCATTAAGCCTTTCTTTTCAGTGTTGTTGTAAGTTAGAATAGTCATGAAGTGAACTGTTGTAAGTTGAGGACTGCTTGTAAATAAGGGGAAAATACGGGATGAAAAGGGGAAGAGAAGAAGGAAAGCATTGACTTCTGACTCCTTCTGATACAATTGTTCTGACCCAAACCCTTTCCCAATAAAACAAACATGAACCAAAAGGAACAGAAACCTTTTAATGATTCTTATGAATCCCTGGTTAAAAGGCAGCTGCAAATGAATTAACTTTGATAAGCATGAGCCTTACCAAAACTGCGAGGCTGCCAAGAATAACAGATAAGGTTACCTAGAAATATTTTACAACACAAGAGTCTTCAGATACCAACTAAGATACTGCAATGTCCACGAGGCTGGACTTTCAAAATGTCTTTGCTTCCTGCAAAGAATGTTCGCTTCACAGCTGGCTTTTATCTGCTTGAGGGAGGGGCCATTATCTTGCAGCCTTACTCCCAAGTTGCCCGTGCTGTTACAGCTGCTCTTTCCTGCGAGCAATCCTGCGCACATGTTCACTTGGCACAGGCTCCTCGGGAACCTCCTCATCACTGCTGCCAGCCCCCACAATCCCTGAAGGCAGCAGTCCACTCCCTAATGGTTCTGGTCCCTCATTTATGTCCTCGTTCTCCTTAGCCATCTGCACCTGCTTCTGACTAACCACAACAGCAGTAGAATAAGATAATAACATAAAACCATAACTTTTTACTTTTATATAATCATATATTCTGGTCAAGTCAAGTCAAAAACTGCAGAGAAGAGCAACTAAGATGATTAAAGGCCTGGAGACAAAAGCCTATGAAGAACAGTTGCCGCATTTGGGTATGTCTGGTCTAGAGAAGAAGAAAAAAAGAACTAGGGGTGACATGATAACTGCCTTCCAGTACTTGAGGGGCTGCCACAAAGAAGAGAAAGTCAACTTATTCTCCAAAGCATGAGAAGGCAGGAAAAAGAAACAATGGATGGAAACTCATCAAGGAGAGAAACAACCTGGAATTAAGGAGAAACTTCCTAACAGTGAGGACAATTAACCAGTGGAACAGCTTGCCCCCAGAAGTTGTGGGTGCTTCATCACTGGAAGATTTTGAGAAGAGACTGGACAGTCATTTGTCTGAAATGATAAAGGCTCTCCTGCTTGAGCAGGGGGGTTGAACTAGAAGACCTCCAAGGTCTCTTCCAGCTTCTATTCTGATTCCAATTACCCTCCCTCTCTTTTCAGAAGGGGCTGCTAGGAGTAGAAGATATTGCAAGAATGACTGGGAAACTGTCACAGAACATTGCAAATTAAGATCACGTGACCACAGGAGCAGCACTATGGCAGCAAGTACTACTGAAGGAACCTTTCAATCCCTTAGGAGTGGTGCATTCCAGATTTTGGATACATTCCGTAAGTTAGGTCATTTGAAGTGCCTTGATTTAAAAGTTAGAATGTACCACTTCACACAATTAAAAGTCATGATAATGATAGCTTTAGTAGGACTTAGGTGGACTTCAACTCCCAAAACTCCACTGCCAGTATGCTGGTTGGGGAATTCTGGGAATTGGAGTCAACACGTCTGAAATTTACTGAGGTTGAGAAACACTAGCCTAATTAATCAAGCAGTGAAAAAATTGCTCCAAATGCACCCGCAAATTTTAATGAACTGCATGAAAAGCAACTATTCATTAATTCCTGGGAGTAACCTGAATCCTGAGTACTCTTTAGCAAGAATAGAATAGAATGGAATGGAATGGAAGGGAATGGAATGGAATGGAAGGGAAGGGAAGGGAAGGGAAGGGAAGGGGAGGGGAGGGGAGGGAAGAGAGCTGGAAGGGACCTTGGAGGTCTTCTAGACCAGCCCCTTGCTCAAGCAGGAGAAGCTATACCATTTCAGACAGGTGGCTGTTCAGTCTCTTCTTAAAACCTCCACTGATGGAGCACCCACAATTTCTGCAGGCAAGCTGTTCCACCAGTTAACTGTTAACAACGTAGAAGTTGTTTTCTCTAGGAGCCTTGCTTTGAATCCCAAATGCTAGATTTCCTAATGGTCTCCTTTTCAAATTCTAACCTGATTCTTTGTGGCAGATGGATGTCTCCTCTTCAATGCAGTCTTCAAAACATTGTTCAGAATCTAGTACCCTACTGACTTGAAAGTAACCATGCATCTGAATAGAATAGGATAACAAAGTTGGAAGGGACCTTGGAGGTCTTCTAGTCCAACCCCCTGCTCAGGCAGGAAACCCTATACCACTGGTTATCCAATCTCTTCTTAAAAACTTCCAGTGTTGGATCATTCACAACTTCTCGATGCGAGTTGTTCCACCGATTAATTGTCTTCACTGTCAGGAAATTTCTCCTTAGGTCTCTTAGTTGCTTCTCTCCTTAATTAGTTTCCACCTGTTGCTTCTTGTCCTACCTTCAAGTGCTTTGTATTATAGCTCGACTACCTCATCTTTGTGGCAGCTCCTGAGATACTGGAACATTGCTATCATGTCTCCCCTAGCCCTTATTTTCATTAAACTAGACATAGTCAATTCCAGCAACCATTCTTCATATGTTTTAGCCTCTAGTCCCCTAATCATCTTCGTTGCTCTTCTCTGCATTCTTTCTGGAGTCTCAACAACCTTTTTACATCATGGCAACCAAAACTGGATGAAGTATCCCAAGTGTGGTTTAAAATCACAGTTCAAGCAAGGCTTAAAATGATTTACATCAGAGGGAATCAACATCTTCATGTGTGGCATGAGTCATAAAGTCAGGAACAGCTGTTGTAAGCATCTATTTCCTCTGCCAATGATGGCAGAGATGTTTGGCAGCAGCATGCAATCAAACTGACATTATCAATAATAGCAGTTTAATTGAAATGACCAATGCTGATGGGAACTGATCTTTTCCTTTATTTTATATTATCTCAATGACTCCCCCCCACCCCCTTTTTTTTCCAAAAGGGATACAGCCAGCCTGCATTAAGAGCCCGCCATAAATCTAACATGGGATTCCGAAGTGTTTCTGAAGTCCGTAGTAAATCTGAGGCCATGGATCGGGGGAACCCAGGGGAAAAAAAACCTGTTACTCTAGCTCCTTCTCAAAGCATAAAATTCAGCAAAAATTCAATAGCCCTGTCAAAACGCCAAAGAGGCAGGTCGATACGTTGAACAGGAAGTAGTGACACACCAAGGAGTAGACGGGAGTGAAGGGAGGACAGATCGTAGCTCAAGGAGACCCAGAACCCACCTTCAATGATTTGTTACATTTACTTTTCCCTGATTCAGTAATGTCTTGAAATGGACAGAGAATAATCACGTGTTGCAGTTAGATGAATGAGGTGATAGCCGGAGGGCTATGATAAAGGGGCTATATACTTAGTTTTGTATATATTGGCAGCAGCGAGGATTGTATTTACACAATACTGGAAAAATGAGAACACTCCATCAGATGAGGATGTAACTTGGAAAATAGAATAGAATAGAATAGAATAGAATAGAATAGAATAGAATAGAATAGAATAGGTCACTAACCAACTTGCAAGAATCTTGTGTGTTGTGTTGTGGTGGTATGAATAGAATAGAATAGGTTGGGATGGGATGGGATAGGATGGGGTGGGGTGGGGTGGAATAGAGTAGAGTAGAGTAGAGTAGAGTAGAGTAGAGTAGAGTAGAGTAGAGTAGAGTAGAGTAGAATTCTTTTATTGGCCAAGTGTGATTGGATACACGAGGAATTTGTCTTGGTATAAATGCTCTCAGCGTACATAAAATAAAAGATACATTCATCAAGAGTCAAGAATCATAAGGTACAACACTTATGATAGTCATAGGGTACAATAAGCAATTGAACAATACTGGGCTGTGCTGAGATGGATAGACTGACGTTAAAAATAAAGGACAAAGAAGACACAGAATATTACTCAACATGGGACAGATTTTATGAGGGGTTAGAGATAAGAACAGGGGTGGGCTGCTAGGGGTTCGTAGGGATTCAGGAGAGCCCTTAGCTAAGATTCTGTGCAGTTTGGAGAACCCCCAAATCCCAGTCCCCGCCCAACCCTCCCCTCCCCTCCCAGGAGTCCCCACATGGCCCTTTGGGATGCAGGTAAGTGCAGGGGGTGAGCAGAGGCTCGGGGAGGGTGAAAAATGGGCCTCCCAGAAGTTTCAGAGAGCTTTTGGATCCTGGGGAGTTTCTCAGGGACTAGAAATCACAGACTCCTGTTAATTGGCCCAAAATCACCCAGGGACTACAACTCAATCTCCTGGTGATTTCTCTTATATTTTGCTGTCTCTCAGCATCGCTACATCTACTACCCAGACATTTTGTTTTAACTTTCATAGTGCAAACAAATTTTTTTTAAAAAAATCTGCTTAGGATACTTGGTTGCAACAAACGTCCTCAAGCCATGCGAGGCCCAGGAGAAATATCTTCTCTTTCTGACACACGTTCTATGAAAAAGCATTCCATCCCACAACCCTGTTAGCTTTTTATAATGGTGCTCAAACCCTGATTGTTTCCTCAAGCTTGTGGGGTAAGGAGCTAGCAAACCCCATCTGTTATTTGGTCTATTGCTAGTGCATTTATTGCCAATTACAACCTCTGGCACATAATATATCGATTGTTGCTGAATTTCTGTTTTAATTACGTTGAGTTGTTTTCATGTTTCTCGATTTTATATTCATTGTCAACTGCCCAGAGTCAGAATAATGAGTTGGGCAGGCATATAAATTATTTAAATAAACATACAAACAAGGAAATAACTATATAATTTTGTGGGGGATGAGCATGGGCGTGACAGGGATGACAGAGTGTGTGTGGGAGTATTTATGGACTTGGTTTAAGGAGTCGCTAAACTTTGAAAGGAGGTATAACCAACTCAATAAATTAGAATCTGATGTTCTAGGGCAATGGTTTTCAAACTCAGCAAGCTTAAGACTTGTGGACTTCAACTTCTAGAATTCTTGAGCTAACATGACTGGATGAGGAATTGTGGGAATTGAAGTCCACAAGTCTTAAACTTGTCAAGTTTGAAGACCCCTGGTCTAGGGAAACACTGAAGTTTTGGTGAGAAGCTGACATCAAATCTAAAACATAAGAATGGTTGCAGGCCTTGAGTTTAGCTAGTCTAGAGAAC
>CM066329.1:375700118-375812618 GCA_033807585.1 Hydrophis major
TCACTCCCTCACTCCCATTTTACCTTCCTTCCTTCCCCTTTTTCCTTTTCCTTCCTTCATTCTTTTCTTTCTTCCTTCCCCTTTCCATTTTTCTTCCATCCCCCTCCTCTCTTCTTCACTCCCTCACTTCCATTTGACTTCCCTCTCTCCCTCCCACCCACCCTCCTCCCTCCTTCTCCCTCTCCCTCTCCTTCTCTTTCCCTTTCTCTCTCTTTCTCTTTCTCTCTGTATGTGTCTCCCTTTTCCAAAAGATATTAAAACATAACAAAACACACTTTCTCTTTTGCATATGAAGGGATGGAGATTTGAAAAAGCCAAGAACAGATCTTTTTCTTGGTGTAAGAAGCAGCTCAGGATCCTCTACCTGTATTATAGGATGCAAATATATAAAAAAAAGTTTCACTACAATGAAGCGAAGGGGAAGTCACTTTTGTCCTTGTCCAAAAAACTTTTCTCTTGTATTTTCTTTGATGTCTTAACTAAAAAAGGGAATGCAACATGGGTCTTGGGGTTCTCCCTTTTCACAGGGAGACTCCACTTTATCAGAGTAATAAATTGCTTTTAAATGATTTTCCAACTTATTGGGAAAGGTAAACTGAGGCAGGACCTAGGGGCAGATTTGGCTGTCAAGACAGTAAGAAGAAAAGCCAAGGTACCAATTTGATTTTAAAAAACCACACATTTTAGTTGGTGACAGAACATCCACTTTCAAAATATCCAAGGGAGTGGGGTGTCTTGCCTCAACTTGGTGTGACACCAAAGAAGAAGTACTACTCATCCAATTGCCAACAGCTGACTCTTCAACATTGGGATGGAAATAATGTCTTGATGAGTTTTGACTCGGGGAAATTCAGTCTGGACTTTTTGGACATCTGATCCATGAATATTTGAGCAATGGCTTAAGGTCATGAGATAACTGCCTGGGTTCTGCAACTGAGAGAGAAGTCAAAATTTCTCAGAAGACACTTTTTCTTTCCTTGAGAAAATATATGGAGTTTCTCTCTCTCTGGCTCTCTTCCTCCTTCTCTCTCTCTCTCCCCTTCTCTTATCTCTCTCTCTCCCTCTTTCCTCTCCCTTCCTCTCTCATGCCCCTCTCTCCGTCCTCTCTCTCTCTGTCTCTCCTCTCCCTTCCTGCCTCCATCTCTCTCTATTATGTCTCTCCCCCTCTCCTCTCTCCCTCTCTTCCCCCTCTCTCCCTCTCTCTTTTTTCCTTTCTTCTCTCCCTCTCTCCATCGCCCCCTCCGCCTCTCTCCCTTTCTTCTCTTCTTCTATTTTCTACAGGGCTTGAGAGAGAGGAAGAAATTATTAAGAAAATATTGGAATGTGCTGAGATGAGCAGATTGACATTTGAAATTAGAGAGCAAGAGGATAAACAATTTTATGAAATTTGGGATCTTTTTTATAAATGGCTAGATGATAAAAATACGATAATAGAATATTTTAGATAGTAAGAAATATCTTTATCTTGCTATTTTGCTATTATTTTGTTACTTGATATTATATTTATAAAGGGTTTTTTTTTAGGATTGATTTGGTATGATTATATGATTTGTTGAATAATCTGCTTAAAGTATTGTTAGCTCATAAAGCATGAATGATTAAAAGTATAGTCAAAAAAAAAATTTATTTTTTTTTAGTGATTATAGGATATATAAGTTTGGATTGATAATATGAGTTGTTATGTAACATAATTGTAACTGGGACTACAGAATGAATGCACAAAAATGATGAACCAACTGACACACTGGATGTACATACGAGAGTTGAATGTTTTAATGTTTTGTTTGTCTTGTTTGTTTGTAGAAAATTAATAAAATTTTCTTTAAAAAAAAAGAGAGAGGGAGAGGGTAGGAAGCAATGGGGTTTCCTCTCCAATTAGATACTGGTGGTTTGTCATGTCATCCTACAGACAGACGAGAATATCTGTAGCTCATGGTTGAATGATGGAGTCCATGGTGCTTTCTGAGTTTGGTTGTTTCCTTTCCCCAAGGTAAGGACATCAGTGCTAGAAGTGGACTTTGTGGGGTGGGGAGGAGGATTGTGGGGTCCTTGGTACTCTCAGAACCTGTTTGTTTTCTTACAGATAACAATAGCAATAGCACTTAGACTTATATACAACTTTACAACCCTCTCTAAGTGGTTTACAGAATCAGCCTACAATCTGACTTGAACTGCCAAACTGCCAAATAATCAGCAAAAAAAAGCCTGCAGTACTGCACTCTAGCCACTGTGCCACCACAGCTCTTATTTCTTTACCCAACTAGGTAACATCATCAGGTCTAGAAAAGAATGAGGTTACATCTCGAATTAGAGAAGATGTGGTTTGCCATGTTTTCCTATCAACGGAAGATAATATTTGTAGCTCATGGTTGAACTGTAGGGTCCTTGGTGCTCTCTGAGCTTGGTTGTTTGCTTTCAGATTTTTCATTACCCAACTAGGTAACATCATCAGTGCTCGGGAGTGCTTGTTTCCTTTCTGATTAGATGCAGGTAGTTTCCCATGTCATCCTTCTACTTGAAGAAAATATCTGTAGCTCAGAGTTGAACTGTGGAGTCCATGGTGCTCTTTGAGCTTGGTTGGTTGCTTGAAGATGTTTCATTGCCCAACTGGATACTATCAGGGCCACCTTCACTGTCACTAATGAAATTTCCTGGTTGGGTCACAAAACATCTACAAACAAACAACCAAACTCAGAGACCACCAAAGACTCCACAGATACTGTTTATGTTTACTACAGACAATTTAATGTTTATTATTTACCATGGACATGTTAATGGTTTGCATTTATTGCAGATGTTTTATTGTTACTTGTACTGGGGGACATTTTAATTACTGTAAGCCATGATGAGTCCAATAAAGTGGGTGGCATATACATTTGATAAATAAATGCAAGCATAAATAATTGTTACATAGCAAAGAAATTGCAAGTGAAATAGACTGGGAGTAAGGAATGGCCAAATTTCCTCCTTCAACTATAACTTCATAGACCATTGCCAGATTTTGTTTTTGTTTTATTTCATGATTGACCAGAATTCACTGAAAATTGTCTTTCTATCCATCCATCTTTCCATTATCTATCTATCTATCTATCTATCTATCTATCTATCTATCTATCTATCTATCTATCTATCATCCACCTACATCAGCTTTGATGTTGTCCATCCACTATATTCTTTGGTGGCCTGGTTTCCTTTTACTATTAACTTTTCCAAACGTAATTGCTTTTTTCCTTTGCATGACATGGCCAAAATAAATGAGACAAAGTTACATGATCTTACCTTACAGTGACATATCTGTTTTTGTGGGTTCCAATGCTTACTGATTAGTCACCTTTATTGTCCAAGGCATACACAGAAGCTTCTCCAGCACCCCAGCTGAAATGACTCAATTTTCTTGTGGGTTGTGAAAGTTGTGCGTGCTCCATCATTGGAGGATTTTAAAAACAGACCAGGCAGTCATTTACCTGAAATGGAATAGGGCCTCGAGTCCCACAAAAGTTAGTTGGGCGACTTTAAGTCAATCACTAGGAGACAGTGAGTTCTAATCCTATTTTAGGCATGAAAGCTAACTGGGTGACTTTGGGCCAGTTCCTCTCTCTCAACCCAACTCACCTCACAGGGCTGTTGTTTTGAGGAAAATAGGATGTGGAAGGCATATTAAATGCATTCGCTGGCTTCAGTTGTGTTAAGTTCTGCGCATGGGTGCAAGGAACGGAGACGAGGCAGTGAACAGTGAACTTCAACTCTTTATTAATCATTCTGAACAGAGCAAAAACCTAGGGCAAAAGCAGCCCTTTTATAGGGCAGGCTGCTGACCTATTAGCCAATGAGAACATGGAAATGTTAAACCCTTGAACCAATGAGAGTGGCTCGTTAACAGCCAATCAGATTCTCCAGAATGGACCAATCCGATATCACTATTAGCGGCCAATCAGAAGTGCAGGAATAGAACCCTGCTTTTTCTTTAAGCTTTGTTAAAACTTTATTTAAGCGCATTTATTAGTTCATAACACCCCTTCCCCCCGGGTTCTGTTTGAGGGGTGCGGTGATGTAATCCCTAAGATATGTAGGTTGTTTTAACTGTCTATTAGATTTGTGCTGTCCCAACGGATCCCGTCTGCAGTCCAGCTTCGATGGGACGTTTTTGGACATATCTGGTACAGGCGGTTCCGCATTCTCACTGGACGACTCAGTGCCGCTAATTCTGACATTGTTGTTGTCCTCCGATCTTTGCGGGCTAGCCTCCGTTGAGGTATTCCTCTGTGGCAAGGACACTCCCCTCCTTGATTCTTCTTCATTTATCGCACCCGATTGCTGACTTCCTTCGCTTCTGCTTTCCACCATCTCGAATTCGGTTTCTTCAACATCCCCTCCCCTCTCAGTTTGGGAATCACAGGAGTCACAGGAACTGGGTTGTAGCCTAGAGCAAAGCTGATCTATATGGCGTTTCCATATTTTTCCATCACAGGTTTGCACACGGTATGATCTGGGTCCAGTGGTTTGAATTACAGTTGCTTTGACCCATAATGGTTCGCTGGAGAGGTTTTTTGCAAAAACTAAGTCACCTACCTTGAACTCGTGGCATTTTCCACTAGATCCACAGGGTTTCTCTGGCGTGTAGGATGGGTGGAGCTGGTCGAGGTGGGAACGGAGCTTACGTCCCATCAACAGTTCAGCTGGAGTCTTGTTGGTGATGCTGTGCGGAGTGATGTGTTGGAGTAGGAGTATTCTGTTTATTTTTTCATCAATGTCCTCATAGTCCATTTTGTGGAGAGTTTTTTTTTTAACAAATTGTACCATGCGCTCGGCCCTGCCATTAGCCACAGGGTGCGCTGGCAAAGTTAGCGCATGGTGGATGCCCCGATCTGCTAAGTATTGTTCAAACGCCAGGGAGGTGAACTGGGGTCCATTGTCGGAGACCAGAACATCTGGCAGCCCGTGTGTTGTGAATACCTTGTTCAATTTTTGGATGATGGACTCCATTGTAGTATACTTCATTTCGTGGATCTTGAGCCAGTTGGAATAGGCATCCACTGTTAGGAGGAACGTATGTCCTTTAGTAGGTCCTGAAAAATCAACGTGGATGTGGGACCACATCCCCTGGGAGGTTTCCCATTCTGTTGGAGTTGCTCTAGGTGGGGCACTGCTGACTTCTTGGCACTTTAAGCAAGTCTTTACCCAGGCTTCAATCTGTTTGTCAATGCCCGGCCACCACGTGTAGCTTTGTGCGAGCGCTTTCATACGCACGATGCCGGGGTGACCATCATGCAATGTTTTCAATATTGCTCATTGTAATCGCTCTGGGATGACGACTCTATCTCCCCATAGGATGCAGCCTTTTTGCGAAAAAAGTTCTGTTTGCCAGTTTCTGAAAGGGGTGAAATCGTCAGAGGTTTGTTCTATTGGCCATCCTCTTTCGACCCAGCTAAGAACTCGCGCCAAGACAGGATCTCATTTTGTTTCAATTGCAATATCTCTGCCTGTTAGCGGTGGTGAATGTAGCGTTTCAATCTGGAGTGTCATAAGGGTTGGAGCTGGGTCGTTGACGGTTTCTGAAAGTGGGGCATGGCTCAATGCATCAGCGTGGGGAATGGCTTTCCCCGGGCGGTTTTGTAATTTATAGTTGTACGCAGCTAAAAACTCCGACCAGTGAGTCATTCTAGGTGATAATATATAGAGGGTTGGCTTTGTCTCCTGCTATAATCCCCAGCAAAGGTTTGTGGTCGGTAACAATAGTAAAAACTCGTCCATACACATATTCATGAAACCGTTTCACAGCAGATACAACAGCAAGAGCCTCTTTGTCGATCTGGCTATAGTTACGTTCAGCCTTTGATAAGGTCCTTGAAAAATAGGCAATAGGGGCCTCACTACTGTTTGGTAACACATGGCTCAAAATGGCTCCTACTCCAAATGGTGACGCGTCACATGTAATTGTTAAAGGCAAAGTCTCGTTATACTGCATTAAAACAGCATCTGAGGTTAATAAGTTTTTCACTTGTCGGAACGCGTGCTCCTCTCGGTGTCCTCAGACCCAGGTTGCTTTTATGTCGAGAAGTCTATGTAGGGGCTCAGCTACGGTCGCTTTCTGGGGCAAGAAGATGTTGTAAAAGTTAATGAGCCCCAGGAAGCTTGGAGGTCTGTCTTATTTCTAGGTCTTGGGGCGTTTTTGATTGCCCTCAGTTTGCTATTAGTAGGGTGAATGGCTTGTTTATTGATTAGGTACCCGCGGAACTCTACTTTATCAGTACACAGTTGACATTTATTTTTTTTTAACCTTAAGGCCAGAGTCTTTAAATTTCTGGAGGACCATTTTAAGACGCTTTTCTAGTATTTCTCTATTCGGGGCAGCAATTAAAACATCATCAAAGTATGGCACGACCCCCTTGATCCCTTGCAATAGTCTCTTCATCAGTCTTTGAAAAATCCCTGGGGCTACGCTCACTCTGAATTGGAGTCAGTTGCACTTAAAGGCACCTCGGTGGGTAACAATCGTCTGTGCCTCTGCGTTTTTTTTTATCTACAGGCAGTTATTGGTATGCCTGTGCTAAATCCAGTTTAGCGAAGACTTTTCCGCGCCCCAGGGAATGGAGAAGGTGTTGTACCACCGGCACCGGGTAAGCATTCTGTTGAAGGGTGTGATTAAGGGTAGCCCGGTAGTCCCCACAAATCCTTAACGATCCATCCGGTTTGATGGGTGTTACAATTGGGGTTTCCCAATGAGCGTGGTCAGTAGGTTCTAAAACACCCTGGGCTATTAAATTATCAAGCTGCTCATCAATTTTTGGTTTAAGAGCAAAAGGTACCCGACAAGGCTTAAGGTGGATGGGGGCTATTTCAGGGTTAAGGTTAAATGATATCGGGGTCCCCTTGTACTTGCCTAGTTTGTTTGCAAAAATGTCCTGGAATTCCTGGACAATGGCCTCCTCCCAATCGTCACTTCTGGTTTGGTGAATGCCGGCTACCTCAATCCTGAGTGGGGTGAACCATTGAAGGCCTAACAAGCTAGGCCGGTCACGGTCGACAACGGTCAGTGGTAATGACGCATTATGATTTTTGAATGATACTTGGACTTGGCTGGATCCAACGACCGGAATTCGGTTTCCCTGATAATATGAGTATGATTCTTTGGGCTCTGAGGTCTTGATGCCAGATGGCAGGGATTAATTGTTTAAGAGTCTTCCAGGAAGCCATCGAGAGGGACGATCCTGAATCGACTTCCATCACAAAAGGCTGCTTTTCGATGGCGACCTTCACTCAGATCTTCTTTGCATCTAGCGATGAGGCGTGACCAATTGTAATAGTTTGGTGTGCCTCTTCTCTTCTCGATAAAATGGCCAGTGTTTTATTTCTGTAGGAGTGGTTGTTCCATTGGCGGTTCAAATGTTCCTGACTCACAGGGCGATTCTCTGTGGTCTGGCAGTAGTTGTTTCCCCTCTGAAGTGGGCTGGATCCTTGCTTGCTTCTACAGACCTTCCCGATGAAGCCTCTTTCCCTCAGAAATGGCAGAGTGTGTCGAGGAATTTGCAGTCTGATCGCGGGTGGTTTGCCCCACAACCCACGCATTGGTGCGGTAGTCTTTGATTCCGCTGATGGTGTTGGTCACGTTCAGACCAGAGCCGGTTGACCTCCTCCTCATCACTTTTTGATGGCAATTCGAGGTCCTCATGGTGGGTTGCTGTTGTGTGCCTCTCTAGGCGAGGTGAGGTATCACTGGCGAGTTGACAGAGCGGTGCGTTAGTGCGGTGCATTCGGGCGGCTGACTTCCTGGTTGCTTCTGCTGCAGTAGCATCCTTGATGACATCAGCAAGGTTGATGTCCCCTTTGGCCATCTTGCTCTGTGTCGTGGGGTCATCTAATCCCAGAATTATTCGGTCTCTCAGAGCTTCTTCGAGGTCTGTAAACCCACAGAGGCCTCCCAGGTTCCAGAGATCAGCAATGAAATCTTCAACACTCTCTCCTTTCCGCTGGTCCCTCTGGTAAAATTCATGTCTTCAGACAAGCATTCGTATGGCGGGTGCATAGTGGGCCCGTAGAAGGGGTGCGAGGACGTGCCAGTCCATGGTCTTAACCTCAGCCAGTTTCGCTAGTGCCTTGGCCATCTTCAAGATGGCAGGCCCGCAATGGGTCAGGAACACTGCTTGCTTTTTTCCCGTAGTGGCATCCTTCAAGTTGTTGGTCTCCAGAAACATCTGGAACCGGTCTATGTACGAGTCCCAGTCTTCTTGTGCCGGGTCAAATGGAGCGGGTGGTATGGTACCGCCGGACATGGTTTCTGTTGTCGATGTGCCTTCAGCCACGTGCTCTGTTTGGTGCTCTGTAGTGTTCAGTCAGCTCTGATGTCTCCGTATCCCACCTTCATCACCAGTGTTAAGTTCTGCGCATGGGTGCAAGGAACGGAGATGAGGCAGTGAACAGTGAACTTCAACTCTTTCTTAATCATTCTGAACAGAGCAAAAACCTAGGGCAGCAGCAGCCCTTTTATAGGGCAGGCTGCTGACCTATTAGCCAATGAGAACATGGAAGTGTTAAACCCTTGAACCAATGAGAGTGGCTCGTTAACAGCCAATCAGATTCTCCAGAACGGACCAATCCGATATCGCTATTATCGGCCAATCAGAAATGCAGGATTAGAACCCTGCTTTTTCTTTAAGCTTTGTTAAAACTTTATTTAAGCACTTTTATTAGTTCATAACAAGTTGTTTATAAAAAGGATAAAGGCGAGACACAAATAAATTAGTTAAAAAAACAACAACAAATCCATTGATATTACTTTGAGCTCCAGGGAGAGAGCCTATGGTTTGTTCTGAGGCCCAGAATGTTTCAGGAACTACTCACAGTCCACCCATTTGTAAGTGAGTTGTAAATTCAGTGTGGATGGAGTGTTTAATAAGGAAGACTTTCCTTCCACGCACAATCATTTTGCTTCCTATACTTTGGGGGGAAAATGCATACACACAAGAGATACATCAACATCAGAACATTCCCACAATGTATTCATAGGGATCTTGGAGTCCTAGTGGACGATCACTTGAATATTAGCCAGTTGTGTGCAGTAGCAGCCAAAAAAGCTAATACAATCCTTGGTTGTATCAACAGTGGCATAGAATCAAAATCACGTGAAGTACTAGTGCCACTTTCTCAAACATTAATAAGGCCCTGCCTGGAATACTGCAACCGATTTTGGTCACCCTACTACAAAAAGGACATTAAGACTTTGGAAAAAAAAAGGTCAGAGAAGAGCAACTAAGATGATCAAAGGCCTGGAGATTAAAATAGATGAAGAACACCTGCAGGATTTGGGTTTGGCGAGTCTAAAGAAAAGAAGAATTAGGGTGACATGATACAAGTATTCCAATATTTGAGGGGCTGCCACAAAAAAAAAAAAAAAAGAGAGGGAGGGAGTCAATTTATTTTCCAAAGCACCAGAAACCAGGACAAGAAGGAATAGATGGAAGCTCATCAAGGAGAGAAGCAGCCTGGAATTAAGGAGAAACATCCTAACAGTGAGGACAATTAACCAGTGGAACAGCTTGCCAACAGAAGTTGTGGGTGCTTCATTACTGGAGATTTTTAAAGAAGAGACTACACAACCATTTCTTTGAAATGGTATAGGGTCTCCTGCTTGAGCAGACGGCTGGACTAGATGACCTCCAAGATCCCTTCCAGCTCATTCATTCTCACTCTAATTCATTCACAGGCCAGAAATCCAGGAAGAGATTTGGTGTGCTAGATAACTTTAATTTTAGAAGGATGGGTATCTGGGATAACTATCTTGCATGTAGCAAGCCATGTAAAATCTGTTTCTTTTATGTATATTTATATCTGTGAAAGAGTGGAGGGCATAGATTTTCTTTTGCCGGCTTAATATCATTTCCATTCCCTCCAGACAGGAATTTTCGTCAGAGAGATTTATTTGGCAAATTAAATGAGTTATAGATGCCTTCCTCCATGTTTTTTCCCCCTGATTTTTTTTTTTTTTAATGTATACTTCATTCCGAAAGTCATTGCTATTTAAATTTGTTCCTGGCAGACAGTTTATTCACTTTATTTTACTTTGACTGTGTCTGGACTGTTCAAAACTGACATTAAGAAAAGAAAGAGGGTGAACAGTCAGGAAATAGCAGTGCATTTTCGTACATTGGAGCTATAAATAAACCCTGATGGAACAATTTTGGTGCTTTTAAAGTTTAGCTTCTCCTTTTTCTGTTGCTGACAGAAGCCCCTTGAGTCTGGCACCACAGGTGACCCTTACATAATTTTTAGGAGATACTAGAACCATGGCTTTCTAGTCTGGTCTCCCATTATCCATTATCACTATGCCTTCCCTAGTCTTCAGTTCCCATGATCTTTTCTTTTCTTTTTCTTTCTGCCTTCCTTCCTTCCTTCCTTCCTTCCTTCCTTCCTTCCTTCCTTCCTTCCTTCCTTCCTTCCTTCTTTTCTTTCTTTCTCTCTTTCTCTCTCTCTTTTTCTTTCTTTTTTCTTTTTCTTTTTTTCCCTTCCTTTCTCTTCCTTCCTTTCTATCTTTTTTTTCATTCCTTCCTTTTTCCCCTTCCCTTCCAACCATTCCTTCCTATCTCTGATCCTTCCCTTCCCTCCTTTCCTTCCCTTCCTCCCTCCTCTCCTCCCCTCTTCTGTCACCTCCCCTTCCTCTTCTCTTGCCCTCCTGTCCTCCTTTCTTTCCTTCCTTCCTTCCTTCCTTCCTTCCTTCCTTCCTTCCTTCCTTCCTTCCTTCCTTCCTCCCTTCCTCCCTCCCTCCCTCCCTTCCTTCTTCCTTTCTCTTCTTCTTCTTCTTCTTCTTCTTCTCTCTCTCTCTTTCTTTTTTCTTCCTTCCTTTCTCTTCCTTCCTTTCTTTTTCTCATTCCTTCCTTTCTTCCTCCCTCCCTTCCAACCATCCCTTCCTATCTCTGATCCTTCCCTTCCCTCCCTCTCTCCTCTCCTCCCCTCTTCTGTCACCTCCCCTTCCTCTTCTCTTGCCCTCCTGTCCTCCTTTCCTTCCTCCTTTCCTTCCTTCCTTCCTTCCTCCCTCCCTCCCTCTCTTCTTCTTCTTCTTCTTCTTCTTCTTCTTCTTCTTCTTCTTCTTCTTCTTCTTCTTCTTCTTCTTCTTCTTCTTCTTCTTCTTCTTCTTCTTCTTCTTCTTCTTCTTCTTCTTCTCTCTCTCTTTCTTTTTTCTTCCTTCCTTTCTCTTCCTTCCTTTCTTTTTCTCATTCCTTCCTTTCTCCCTCCCTCCCTTCCAACCATTCCTTCCTATCTCTGATCCTTTCCTTCCCTCCCTCTCTCCTCACCTCCCCTTCCTCTTCTCTTGCCCTCCTGTCCTCCTTTCCTTCCTCCTTTCCTTCCTTCCTTCCTTCCATCTTCCTTCCTTCCTTCCCTTCCTCCCTCCCCCCTTATCTTCCAAGAGCCTTTTAATTGTATGAATACATGCATACCCATTTCAGTAAATACAAGCATTTAATGCAATACTTGACAGCAAATCTTCATCAAAACAAGTATATGTATATAATTGGCACCGATTAATCTTGCGAGCCACCTGGAGTCATGAGTATGAATTGGAGAGCCATATAAATTTGGATAACACATAAATAATATTACTTAATGTTGTTTAATAAATGAACAGATATAAATATAGATTGAGAGGTACAGAACGTCTACAGATGTTTTTTTAAAAAAAGCATATGAAAATGAAGACAGCTGGAGATAGGGTCCACTTGAAGGAATTGTTTGTTTGTTTATTTGTTTGTTTGTTTGTTGTCCCCTGTAACAAGGAAAAAGTGTCCATACAAGAATTCTCAAACTGGCTAAATACCACCACTAACTACAGCAATTATCTAAAACTAGCTTGATTACCTGTGCTTCATTATGAAACTTTGTGGTTGGGCTTAGTTTTGCAGGGAGGAAAATAAAGGGGAAAAAATTCTTCTTCCTCTGCCTACCAGCATCCAACAGTATTAATTTGGCTAGCATCCTGTCAGTGTGCAAGAGAGTTGAGGGCTGTTTGGAAACTGAAAAAGTATTTGCTGTGTGAGCAAGAAGGAGACAACAAGGAACCTGGGCAAGGCTTATAGCTCAACTGTTCTGTACTAAGGCTGCTTGGTGCTGTGAAACTAAAACTGAAACTCCTCTCCTCTGCTTGTGTTTTGCATTTGAAACAGATTTCTTTTCAGGTGGGGAGCAGGGATAGAACTCCTTAGCATCAGAGTGTGTTAATAATAATATATGCTCTGATGGTAATTTGGACAAATCCTTTCTTAGTGAGCACCTAGAAGCCAAGAGGAACATAGGTGCCAAATTTCAAGTTTGTAGGCTTTACAGTTCTGGAGATTTTGTGATGACATGTGAGTGGTATTTCGCTTTTATATATGCAGATAACATGAGCTATTTGGCTCCCTAGCAGCTGTAATCTGCTTAATCCTATTGTCGCAGTAGACCTATTCTTTTCTTCAACAGAACCTCTTTGTTTCTCATGAGTAGATTTTTAGCAGATGTCATAAATCTCTCCGGACATGAATGAAGGAGCATAAAACAAAGAGACCTGGGTAGAGATGCTTCGAAATCCTTCAGGTGGAATGAGTCAGTGACTTTATTAACACACTGAACGGACCTACAGTGGTGTTTTATCTCTTTATGGCTTAATGCATAAAGTGACCCAACCATTATGGCCAGCATGTCATAGTTTATGGTTTGATGTGTTTGTAAAAAACGGTCACATATCCCAATTTAACAAAGCTTGAACTAGACTTCCTTATGTCAATAATCAATTTTTCATTTGCATGTAGCCCGCCCTAGCAATTTTGGCCACCAGAATATCCAATGGTGGCATTCAAATTGTTTTACTACTGGTTTTGTGGGCATAGCTTGGTGGGCGTGGCAGAGGAAGGAGACTGTAAAATCTCCAGTCAAAGGTGGGATTTGCCGGTTCTCCGAACTACTCAAAATTTCCACTACCGTTTCTCCAGAACTGGTCAGAACCTGCTGAAGACCACCTCTGAGGATATCATGACAGAAGTCTTCCAATATTTGAGAGGCTCTCACAGAGAAGAAGGGGTTGAAAAAGACTAGAGATGTCCTAACAAGCAGTGTTCCAATCTTTGAGGGGCTGTCCCAAAGAAGAATGGGACAACTTATTTTCCAAAGTCCCTGAGGGCAGGACGAGAAGTAACAAGTAGAAGCTTATGAAGGAGAGATCTAACCTAGAACTTAGGGGAAATTTCCTGACAGTTAGAACAATTAATCAGTGGAACAACTTACCTTCAGTGGGTGATCCATCACTGGTAGTTTTCAAGAAGACATTGGGCAATCATTAGTCCAGCATGGTATATTGTCTCTTGCTTGAGTAGGACATGGAATAGAAGACCAACAAGATCCCTTCCAACTCTGTTATTATGTTATATGCTAGACCCAAATGTGTTTTTTCAAGTAGCAAATGAACTTATTTGTCTTTGAAGACATTTTGCTTCTCATCTAAGAAGCTTCTTCGGCTCTGACTGGATGGTGGGGAATGAAGGGATTTATCATATTTTTCACTCCATAAGACACATTATTTTGTCTCCCAAATGTGGCTGGAAATGTCTGTGTATCTTATAGAGCAAGTATTACCAAGGCCCCTTTGTCTCTTTTTGACCTCTTTGCCTCTTTTTGTTCCCCATTTTTAGCCTCTGCACATCCCATTTTTGGCCTCCATGCACCCTGTTTTTGGCCTCCGCATGACCGAAAATGGGATGCACAGAGACCAAAAGCAGAGAACGTGGTGGCCAAAAATGGGGCATGTGGAGGTCAAAAATGGGACACACAAAGGCAGAAACAGGAGTGTGTCTTATGGTCAGGCGTGTCTTATGGAGCCAAAAATATGGTATATCCCTTGCAGACAGTTGGTCATTTGCATTATTCTAGAGAGTCATTGGGGGCACCTGGAGGCCTTTCTATTTCCTCAGGCTCACTTGAGTAGTGCAAATGGATGTGGAGACTTCTTGGCTGCAGGACATTTTCTGCCCTATGTCCCTTCCTTGTTGAAGACAGGCTCAGGCTGTTGGAGATGACTCTATGTTGTCTGCATCTCAAACTGAAATGCAAATTATTCCTGTAGTCTGCAATTTTTCAGGAAATCCATTCCTACTCCCGCATTTCTGAATAGGAATCCATTCCTATTCAAAGGGAATTCATCCCAAAATTCATAGCTAAAAGTCGATGGAGATCTTTAAAGAAAAACCAAACAAAGTTTAGTTGCCTCCTGAAAAAGCATCTTTGGGACAATCACGATCTGGATGACTGAGAATACCCAGAGACATATATGTGAGACATTTTACTGAGCTCAAGGTAGACCACATAAAACAAAATCCCACTGATGTACAAAATCATATAACCATCCATTGAATTCATTATGAAACGCTTGTACACCATGATGTTTTGTTGCCTTAATTATAATATTTCACCCACTCCCAACGTTTAATGTCTCAAGATCATTTTGTTGTCTTTCAAGGTTGTCTCTATAAAGCCTTAGTAAGACCACACCTAGAGTACTGCATCCAGTTTTGCTCACCACACCATAAAAAAGATGTTGAGATTCTAGAAAAAGTACAGAGAAGAGCAATAAAGATGATTAGGGGACTGGAGGCTAAAACATATGATGAATGGTTGCAGGAACTGAGCATGGCTAATCTAGTGAAGAGAAGGACCAGGGGAGACAGGAGAGCAGTCTTCCAATATTTGAGGGGCTGCTAGAAAGAGGAGGGGGTCAAGCTATTTTCCAAAGCACCTGAAGGCCAGACAAGGAATAATGGATGGAAACTGAACAAGGAGAGATTCAACCTGGAAATAAAGAGAAATTTTCTGACAGTGTGAACAATCAACCAATGAAACAGAAGTTGTGGGAGTGCCATCACTTGAGACTTTCAAGAAGAGACTGGACTACCATTTGTCAGAAATAGTGTAGGGTCTCCTGCTTGGGTGGGGGGCTGGACTAGATGACCTTCATGGTCCCTTCCAACTCTGTTAATCTGTAAAGGTATATTTCTACCAGGGCTAGTTTATCCAGTCTTCCAATTAACAGGGAGGAAAGAGGATAATCAGTAGTCTTCTAATGAAAGCATTCAGTCCAGATTATTATGAAATAAACATCATGGAACCAACAATGGGCATCAAACAATTATGAATAAAGGCAAATATATGTGTCCCAGGATCCAGGGTCCAATCTTCGAACACTAAACCTGTGGTCCCAGTGACCAATCCAGATTTGATCCTGCATCAAACAAATACAGCCAGATTTTCCTTCTTCTATTGTCTTGATCATCTGACCTTGAGGTTGAGGGAGTGGGAAGGTTGAAAAAAAGGGGAAATTAAAATTCAAAGGGAAATTATGGTGCTTTCCTGAACCGTATGCTCTCTTCCAACTTCGCCAGATGTTTGCTGTGTGCTTTGTAGTTGTTTGGGCTTAGAAGACTCATCTGAAGATTGACTTGGCATAAGGCTCTCTTGCAAATGAGCAATTAAGCCCCAACAATGGGGAGAAGAAGAAAAAAATATGGGTGAGAAAGAAAATAAAACTCTCCTCGCAAGGACATATTAAAAGAAATCACATTCGTAAAAAAACAGGCCTCTTGTTTGCAAAATCTTCCTCCCATTATTCAAGCAGTCAGCAACCAATCAAAATATGGAAGGGATTCTGGTCACTCCTATCTGAATAAGCTTGTCAGTCTTTCCTGTGTGGATGCTCTCATTCCCACCCCCTCCCTCTCCTTCTCCTCCTTCTGCCTCTCCCACTCCTTCTCCCCCTCCCTTTCCCCTTCTTTTCATTCTCCTCCTTCCTTCCTTCTTTTCTTCTCTCCCACTCTCTCTCCTCCCTTCCTCATTACTCTTTTCTCCTCTCCTCTTCTCCTCTCCTCCTCCCTCCTTTTCCCTTTCCCCCACTTCTCCTCCCTTTCCTTCCTTCCTTCCTTCCTTCCTTCCTTCCTTCCTTCCTTCCTTCCTTCCTTCCTCTCCTTTCTCCCATCCTCCCTCCCTTTTCTTTCCTCCTTCCTCTTTTCTTTTTTCTCTTCTCTTCTCCCCTTTCTCTCTCTCCTTTTCCTTCTCCTCCTTCTGCCTCTCCCACTCCTTCTCCCTCTCCCTTCTCCCCCTTGTCCTCTCCCTCCCTCCCTCCCTCCTTCCTTGTCTCTTGTCTCTCTTCTCTCCCATCTCTCCCTCTTTTTCCTTTTCCTTTTGCCTCTCCCACTCCTTCTCCCTCTCCCTTCTCCCCTCTTCTCCTCCCACTCCCTCCCTCCTTCCTTCTCCCCCCTTTTCTTTCTTCCTTCCTCCTTTCTTTTTTCTCTCTTCCCTTCTTTCTCTTATCTTTCCCTCTCCCTTCTTTCCCTCTCCTTTTTCTTCTCCTCCTCCTCCTTCTGCTTCTCCCACTCCTTCTCCTTCTCCCCCTCTCCGTCCTTCTCCCTCGCTCCCTCCCCTCCTTCTCTTCTCTTCTCTTCTCTTCTCTTCTCTTCTCTTCTCTTCTCTTCTCTTCTCTTCTCTACTCTACTCTACTCTACTTTACTCTACCCTCCCTGAATGTGTCCCCATCCATCCTACTCTACGACTATATTTCTGAGGCTGATTTTAAACCATATAAAATCACATGAATCCAGACCAGAGGCATGAAATCGTGGTATCAGAGGGTTAGAAGGGACTACAAAGTACATCTCCTCCAACCCTCTGCCATGTCATCTGCGGGTGCCATCTGTCAAAAATGGTGTAGGGTATGCCTGAACAGGGGGTTGGGCTAGATGTCCTACAAGGTCCCTTCCAAATGTGTTAATCCATATCTATATGTGCAGACCAATGAAGGAACCCCCTCCTTGAGAAGTGTCTGTTTAACCTCTTCTCAAAACCTGCAGAGATAGAAAACCCAACCTCAATGGCTAGGCCATTCCACTTCCTATGTATCTTATAAACCCAGTGGTTTTCCCATATGTTTACATGAAATCCAGGAAATTGCATCTTAAATCTATTTTATCCACGGGACTCAGGATTTGCTCCAGACCATCTGCAGCATTCAAGTATATATTTTTTTAAAAAAGTTTTCTTTTGGCAAAACATACTGGAAAGTTGGGAAAAAACACAAGGTTCCTTCTTTTGAGTTTTGAGAGAGGAAATGGAAGAATTGTTGACATCAAACCGAGGTGACAATGTGGAATTGATTCATAAGTCAAATAGGCTAAAAGGGAAGCACCAGGAATGTTGAGGCTTTAGCTTGGTTCTTGGTTCTTCAAGTCCAACCCCTAGTTTAGGTCCAACCCGATTCCATTCCAGACAAGCGACTGTCCAATCTCTCCTTAAAAGACTCCAGTGAACACACAACTTGTAAAGTCAAACATCCCACTGATTGATTGTTTTCACCATGAGGAAATTTCTCCATATTCCTAGGTTGCTTCTCTCCTTTAGTTTCCATTCATTGCTTCTTGTCTTGCCTTCTGGTGCTTTGGATAAGAGATTGATCTTCTCTTCTTTGTGGCACCCTCTCAAATACTAGAATACTGCTAACATGTCACCCCAAGTCCTTCTTTTCACTTCTTCATTTCTTTGTATTTTTCCATACCTTTTCCTTTATACTTTCCTTTCCCCAATAATTTTTTCCCCTTAATAAGTTCTGCTTCCCTATTTACTTTCTTTGGCCTTGTCTTCACTGTTTCTTCTTTATAGAGTAATTTTATTTAAATGCTCACTTTGGGGGACATGTTTTGAGTTGAAAACTGTTGCGAAGTCAGGGCAAGTGAAGATTTTGAAGTATCAGTGTATTCCAGTATATATTAGGAAAGTGTAAATTGGGTGCCTTCCAATCCAAATGCGAATGAAATTAATTTCTCACCCATCTCTAATTTTAACAAGACTCTCAGTATGAGGGTAATTGAATTTTTTTGCCTGAGAATGGAAAGCAGGCTTTTTAAAAACCTTCCTCCCTCTACCATAGTCACTCATGAGGACAATGGTACACAGACACCTGCCTGCAAAAGGAAAGGATGTGCTGCCAAGGAAAGAAATCCAAATAAGTACATTTAAAAAAAAGAAAAGAAAGGAAATCAATATGAAGTGTCAGTACAAATACATAGTCCGGTTGCTTGAATATTAGGGCAAGTAGGTTTTTGGCAAGGAAAAAGGAAAAATAAGGCTTTATTCAAAATGTGTTTGTGCAAAATCTGGGAGGCAGAGGAGGAGGAGGAGGAAAAGCAGGAAGAAGCAGGAAGAAAAGGAGGAGGAGGAGGAAAAGCAGGAAGAAGCAGGAAGAGGAGGAGGAGGAGGAAAAGCAGGAAGAAGCATGAAGAGGAGGAGGAGGAGGAAAAGCAGGAAGAAGCATGAAGAGGAGGAGGAGGAGGAAAAGCAGGAAGAAGCAGGAAGAAGAGGAGGAGGAGGAGAATAGGGAAGAGGATGAAGATGGATATGTGGTATTATTCACCTGAGAAAGAGAAGGAGGAGGAGCAGGGGAGGAAGAGGAGGAGGAGGAGGAGGAAAAGCAGGAAGAAGCAGGAAGAAGAGGAGGAGGAGGAGGAGGAGGAAAAGCAGGATGAAACTGTTATGTCCTGAATTGGAATACTCGAAATCCCCGAGCCTTGATTGGCTAAGGCGCGGGGATTTCTGATTGGCCAGGCGAGCCGCACTGATTGGCCCGATTGAAGTCTCCCGCGATTGGTGCAAACCAAGAGCGGGAGACTTGAATCGTTGCCATTGGCCGCGGCCGCCGCTGCGAAAGGTATAAAGGCCGCGGGCTTTTTGCCTTTCGCTGGTTCGGTTCTCCCATTGTTAATAAAGAGCTTTGAATGAAAGTCACCGACTCTGAGCGTCTTTTGCGGACACGACACTGGCGACGAAGGTGGGATCTCGCCCCTGAACCGAACCCCGTGTCCACCCAAGAACCAGCTCCAGCGCAGAGATGGCGAAGATAGCACCGCCCGCCCCCTTCAACCCCGCCGCCGAGGATTGGGAATCGTACTTGGATCGGTTCCGGATGTACCTGGAATGCGCCGGAATGAAGGACGCCCCGGGCCCGCTAAAACGCGCCGTCTTCCTTACGCACTGCGGACCAGAGGTCTTCCAGATGGCCAAAGCATTGGCCAAGCCGGCAGACGCAACCGCCATGGACTGGGACGTCCTCGAACCTATACTGCGGCGCCATTACGCTCCCGAAGTCCCCATCCTGATACGGCGCAACGAGTTCTACCGCCAAAACCA
Organism: Hydrophis major; assembly: GCA_033807585.1. Classification (NCBI taxonomy): domain Eukaryota; kingdom Metazoa; phylum Chordata; class Lepidosauria; order Squamata; family Elapidae; genus Hydrophis; species Hydrophis major. The sequence goes on from CM066329.1 coordinate 375,719,304, forward strand.
GAAACCAGACGAAAAATTGAGCGACTTCGTCGCAGAGCTACGGCACCTAGGAGGACTCTGCGAGTTCGAAGGTCTGAACAGTCTCATAAGAGACCGCTTCGTACTCGGTTTATGGGATCCTACACTCCAGAGCCGACTTATGGCCAAGGGCGACATCAGCCTAGCCGATGCCCTTACCGCAGCCGCAGCCGCTGAAGCAACCCGCACGTCGGCAGACAGCATGCGAAGATCTGACGCGAAGGGCGGAAACAACAACCCGGCAAGGTCGGCCGACACAAGAAACGAAGCAACCGCACACTACGGTGAATACCAATCAACCTCCAGCACGTCGGAAGACGAGGAGGACATACATCGCGTGCAGACGGGACGCGGCGACCAACGAAGTCGAAAAGGTCGTAGGTCGAGGACCAACTGCGCCGGGTGCGGCGGCGATCACCCCAGGTCAGAATGCCGATTTTTTGACTCTATCTGTAGGCATTGTGAACGACGGGGTCACATCGCCCGAGTTTGCCGCCAAAAGAAGACCCGCAGCCCGCCCAAATGGGAACAGCACGACAGACGGAGAGAAAGCTCCCCGTCCAGAACCAGAGAGCGCCAGCCAGACGGTCGGTGGGACCGCACTCAACGATCTCAAAGAAGCGGCGACGGTCGGCGAAAAGAAGAAACCCACCAGACGGTGACCATCGGCCACGCCATCTCCGACGGCACCAGAAAGGTACACGTAGAAGTCCATATCGAAGGCCAGCCATGCAAAATGGAAGTGGACTCCGGGTCCTACCTTTCCATGATTGCATGGCGCGAAATCAAAAGACTGGTGCCTACACTACAAAAAGGAAACGTGCATGCCCAAAAGATCATTATTAAAGACTACCAAGGAATCGCGTCCCGGTAGTGGGCACCAAGAACTTCAATATAACTTACAAAGGCCACACCGAACAACTGCCACTCACAATCGTCGATCGCGACCGCCCAAGCCTACTGGGTTTACAATGGTTCGCCCCGCTTAACATCGCGCTGACAGGTGTCAACCATGTCACCATCGAAGCTTGGGAACAGCGGCTAGCCCAGGAGTTCCAGGAGGTCTTCGATGGAGGCTTGGGCAAGTACCAGGGGCCCCTTATCTCGTTTGACCTAGACCCAGGGGTTCCCCCTAAGCGGCTTAAACCTAGAAGGGTACCATTCGCCTTAAAGCCTAAAATTGACGAGCAGATCGACAAGCTCGTCAAACAAGGGGTATTGCAACCGATAGACCATGCCAGATGGGAAACCCCTATAGTGACCCCAGTAAAGCCAGACGGGTCCGTGAGAATCTGCGGGGACTATAAGGCCACCCTAAATGGCGCGTTGCAACAAAGCGCCTACCCAGTCCCAATAGTGCAACATTTACTGCACTCACTGGGAGGGGGCAAAGTCTTTGCCAAGCTCGACCTCACCCAGGCATATCAGCAGCTACCTGTGGACGAGAAAACGGCGGAAGCCCAAACAATCGTGACCCATCGGGGGGCTTTCAAGTGTAACCGGCTCCAATTTGGAGTCAGCGTGGCACCAGGCATCTTTCAGAGCCTGATGGAACGTTTGCTACAGGGCATCAAGGGGGTGGTGCCCTATTTCGATGATGTATTAGTGGCGGCGCCAAACGAAGCCGAATTAGAAAACCGACTCAGACAAGTCTTAACAAAATTTAAAGAAACAGGACTTAAAGTCAAACGAGAAAAATGCCAACTATGTACAAAGCAAGTAGAGTTTTTGGGCTATCTCCTAGACCGGCATGGCATTCACCCTACGACTAAAAAAGTGAAAGCCATCAAGGAAGCCCCCACCCCAAAGTCCAAAACGGAACTACAAGCGTTCCTAGGCTTACTAAATTTTCATAATGTTTTCCTACCTCAAAAGGCAACGGCGGCGGAACCTTTACATAGACTCCTAGACAAGAAGGCAGCCTGGACTTGGGGGAGACGAGAGCAAGCCGCCTTTCAAAAAACCAAAGACCTCCTCACCTCCGACGCCGTCCTGATGCAATTCAGCGAAACCTTGCCCTTAGCTGTCACTTGCGACGCATCACCCTTCGGCGTCGGCGCTGTCCTCAGCCACACCCTCCCAGACCAGAGAGAAGCACCCATCGCTTTTTTCTCCAGGACTCTGACTAAACCGGAACGGAACTATAGCCAGCTGGACAAAGAAGCTTTGGCTATAGTTGCTGCCGTTAAACGTTTTCACGAATACCTGTATGGCCGCCCGTTCACCATCGTGACGGATCATAAGCCATTGCTGGGCATCCTCGCTGGAAACCGAGCCACGCCAAACATCTTGTCACCCCGGATGACAAGATGGTCCGAATTCCTGGCAGCCTACAGTTACGAACTGCTACACAAGCCAGGTAAGAAAATTTCGCACGCGGACGCTTTAAGCCGCTCGCCTTTACCTGACTCTGAACCTGACCCAGCACCAACAACAAACACCCTAAGTATCGAGAGTTTACCTATTACCGCATCAGACATTGCCAGAAAAACCGTAAAGGACAGGTGTCTGGCGCGAATCTTACACTGGTTAGAAAAAGGCTGGCCGGAGAAAGACAGTGACGAGACTTTTAAAACATTCCGTCAGCGCCAGACTGAACTTTCACTACTAAGAGGGTGTATTCTGTGGGGTGACCGGGTGGTAATTCCGGACAGATTGCAAGAGAGGGTATTAGAGATGCTACATGAGGGTCATCCTGGCATCGTCAGGACTAAAGCCCTGGCCAGGAGTTACGCTTGGTGGCCGGGGATGGACAAGCAAATCGAAGCATGGGTCGCCAAATGCCACCAATGCCAGGAGACCAGATCCAGCCCACCCGCAGCACCTATCCGGGACTGGGAAACACCACGGGGGCCCTGGTCCAGAATCCATCTAGACTTTGCTGGCCCCACAAATGGGCATACCTTTCTAATCACAGTTGACGCGTACTCCAATTGGTTGGAAGTAAGCGACATGAAATCCACTACCACAGAGGCCGTCGTTAAAGAACTGTGTAAACTGTTTTCCACACACGGCCTCCCAGACGTCGTCGTCTCAGACAACGGGCCCCAGTTCACTTCCATCGATTTTGAACGGTTCCTGGCGGAGAGGGGTATCCGCCACGCATTAACAGCACCGGCGCATCCGGCGGCGAACGGTAGGGCGGAACGGATGGTCCAGTTTACAAAAAAGACCCTCCGGAAAATGGACCACGGGGAGATCAGCGACAAAATCAACCGACTGCTCTTCATACAGCACATCACTCCCAATACCACAACTAACAAGAGCCCTGCAGAGCTTCTGATGGGCAGAAAGCTGAGGTCCCCACTCGACAGATTGCACCCGACCTATAACCCGGAGCGGCCCCCAGACTCCAGCTCCAGGTACCGGACATTTGACCCAGGTGACTTAGTCTATGCAAAGAACATGACGGGGGACCCCCTATGGATCCCAGCCGTCATAACTCAAGTCACTGGTCCACGGTCGTACCGGCTCCAAACCATCGATGGGCGAGCCTGGAAACGACATATCGACCAGCTCAGGTCACGAACAGCGACTGACCTCAACCCGCAAGACATGAACCAAGGGGGGAGGGAATACCCGGAGAGACAATCGCAGGAAAAAATAAACCAAAAATACTCACCGGAACACAGCCATCGCGAGTCCCCTCCGGAGAAGAACCACCTGGCCAGCTCTACCGACTCGGAGAAGCCAAGCGGGAGCGGCGAAATCCGTAGCTCAACCGACCCGGTAGGCCCAGGCGGGAGCCACGGCGAAAGAACCGGCCCGATCATCCAGCCGGTTCGCACAGAGGCAGGAGCAGCCAAAAAGATGACCGCTCCGGCCGAGTTACAGCATGCAAGTGAGTTGCGCAGGTCAACTAGGACTCGACGGAGCCCCGCCTACCTGCGTGACTACACCACGTGATGGACCATACCAAGAGGGGAGGGGTGTTATGTCCTGAATTGGAATACTCGAAATCCCCGAGCCTTGATTGGCTAAGGCGCGGGGATTTCTGATTGGCCAGGCGAGCCGCGCTGATTGGCCCGATTGAAGTCTCCCGCGATTGGTGCAAACCAAGAGCGGGAGACTTGAATCGCTGCCATTAGCCGCGGCCGCCGCTGCGAAAGGTATAAAGGCCGCGGGCTTTTTGCCTTTCACTGGTTCGGTTCTCCCATTGTTAATAAAGAGCTTTGAATGAAAGTCACCGACTCTGAGCGTCTTTTGCGGACACGACAGAAGCAGGAAGAGGAGGAGGAGAAGGAGGAGGAAAAGCAGGATGAAGCAGGAAGAAGAGGAGGAAGAGGAGAATAGGGAAGAGGATGAAGATGGATATGTGGTATTATTCACCTGAGGAAGAGAAGGAGGAGGAGCAGGGGATGAAGAGGAGGAGGAGGAGAAGGAAAAGCAGGAAGAAGCAGGAAGAAGAGGAGGAGGAGGAGGAGGAAAAGCAGGAAGAAGCAGGAAGAAGAGGAGGAGGAGGAGAATAGGGAAGAGGATGAAGATGGATATGTGGTATTATTCACCTGAGGAAGAGAAGGAGGAGGAGCAGGGGAGGAGGAGGAGGAGGAGGAGGAGGAAAAGCAGGAAGAAGCAGGAAGAAGAGGAGGAGGAGGAGGAAAAGCAGGAAGAAGAGGAGGAGGAGGAGGAAAAGCAGGAAGAAGCAGGAAGTAGAGGAGGAGGAGGAGAATAGGGAAGAGGATGAAGATGGATATGTGGTATTATTCACCTGAGGAAGAGAAGGAGGAGGAGCAGGGGAGGAAGAGGAGGAGGAGGAGGAAAAGCAGGAAGAAGCAGGAAGAAGAGGAGGAAGAGGAGGAAAAGCAGGAAGAAGCAGGAAGAAGAGGAGGAGGAGGAGAATAGGGAAGAGGATGAAGATGGATATGTGGTATTATTCACCTGAGGAAGAGAAGGAGGAGGAGCAGGGGAGGAAGAGGAGGAGGAGGAGGAAAAGCAGGAAGAAGCAGGAAGAAGAGGAGGAAGAGGAGGAAAAGCAGGAAGAAGCAGGAAGAAGAGGAGGAGGAGGAGAATAGGGAAGAGGATGAAGATGGATATGTGGTATTATTCACCTGAGGAAGAGAAGGAGGAGGAGCAGGGGAGGAGGAGGAGGAGGAGGAGGAGGAGGAGGAGGAGGAGGAGGAGGAGGAGGAGGAGGAGGAGGAGGAGGAAAAGCAGGAAGAAGCAGGAAGAAGAGGAGGAGGAGGAGGAAAAGCAGGAAGAAGAGGAGGAGGAGGAGGAAAAGCAGGAAGAAGCAGGAAGAAGAGGAGGAGGAGGAGAATAGGGAAGAGGATGAAGATGGATATGTGGTATTATTCACCTGAGGAAGAGAAGGAGGAGGAGCAGGGGAGGAAGAGGAGGAGGAGGAGGAAAAGCAGGAAGAAGCAGGAAGAAGAGGAGGAGGAGGAGAATAGGGAAGAGGATGAAGATGGATATGTGGTATTATTCACCTGAGGAAGAGAAGGAGGAGGAGCAGGGGAGGAAGAGGAGGAGGAAGAGGAGGAAGTGGGTGCTGGAAGGAGGAGGAGAAGGAAAATGGGGAAAGTTGGGTATGTGGTATTATTCACCTGAGGAAGAGAAGGAGAAGGAGGAGGAGGAGGAAGAGGAGGAGGAGGGGGGAGGAGGATAGATATGTGGTATTATTGATCTGAGGAATAGAATCAGAATGATTTTTCATTCCCTCAAATGTTAATATAAAGCAGATTCTCCAAATATTGACATGCCCAGTTAGGTATATATGATTCAAATTAGCACTAGCAACAGCACTTCACAGTGCCTCGTAGCCTCTCTCTAAGTGGTTTACAGAGTCAGCCATTTGCCCTCAGCAATCTGGGTCCACATTTTACCAACCTTGGAAAGAGGGAAGGCTGAGTCAACCTTGAGCCACTCAGAATCGAACTACTGGCAATGGACAGAAATCAACCTGCAATGCTGCATTCTAACCACTGTGCAACACGGCCCCTAGATCAACATTTGACAAACATGGCAACTTTTAAAATGTGTGGCCTTCAACTCCCAGAATCTCCACAACAAGAATGATGGGAAGTGAGATCTCTGCAACTTACAATTTCGAGTTTGAAGATAAATATTGATGTAGATGAAATTTCTGGAAAACCGATGTGCCAAACAGGAGAGATTTTAAAAGGAAAGGCAAGCATCACATCAAATGCCAAGAGCATGGAGTTTATGCTGGGATCTTCAGTATGTAAAATCCCTTTGTTCTTTTTTATTTCTTCTCTTTTTAATGATGCTTTTTTCAGAGGCTTTTCAGAGGTTTTTCTTTGAATATGTTTCGCTTCTCATCCAAGAAGCTTCTTCCTCTCTGAAAGAATGGTGTGGATGGAAGGATTTACACTCCTTGCAGACAAAGCTGGTCATCTGCATTGTTTCAGAGAGTCATTGAGGCCACTTGGAGGTTTATCTGTGTCCTCAGGGTCACCTGAGAGATGCAAATGGACGTGGAGCTGCTGAAAGGACTGTGTTGTAGACTGGAGATAGATGATTTTGTATCCCTCTTAACAGAAGAAGCTGTACAGTTTTGACCTAATTGGCTTTTTTCAAACCAATGGTCCCCTCTGTCCGAACTGTGGACTTTGCTGTCTTCAAAAGAGTGACTTTTGTCTTTTAAATGCAGATGGACTTCTGAATCTTCTCCCAATGGGTTTGTTCTCCTATGTTATGCCATGTGTTTGTGAAGTGGCTGTTTTGTTTCCCCAATGTGCAGATCTGCACATAGCTCACTGCCTTGTACTGCATATACCACATTGCTCAGCTGGGTGTTTTATCCTTGGAGTAGACAAGCTTCTGCCTTTGTGTATCCTTGGGTTTGAATTGAACACATGTGTTATATTGGCTGCTCCTGAGCTTTTCAGGTATGCCTGTGTCATCAGGGTCACTTGACAGATAAACCTCCAAGTGGCCTCAAAGACCCTCTAAAAGAATGCAAATGACCAGCTGTCTGCAAGGAAGATAAATCCTTTCATTCCCCACCATCCATTCAGAGCTGAAGAAGCTTCTTGGATGAGAAGCGAAACATCTTCAAAACAAAACAAGAAAGTCCAGTTGCCTCTTGGGACAACCATGATCTGAATGACTGAGAATCTTGGAGACCCTTTTAATTTATCAGTTCTTGTTCCACTTGAAAGAGGGCTTACCTTAAATATCTTTACAATGTTGTTTTTTTGTATGTGTGTGTGGAAGCTCTGGAGAGGTAGGCAATGGGAATAAACCAATTGATTTCTTTAAAGCATCCAGGAAATAATTCAATGTTTGCCATGTATTCAAAAAAGTGCACTTAGATTTTTTTAAAAAAATCACCCTTTTTGTGTGAGTCAGCTGTGTTTCAAGGGCTTATTTGTGCATTGGGAGGCCCAAAGAGTTTGATTAAAGTTGGATAGAATCACACCAGCTTTTCTCCTTCCCTAATGTATTGTTATCATTTCTGATTTAAAAAACATGAGATGAAATGCTTCCCTAAATGTGCATTTTGAGAGGTTTAGGCAAGCTCATTCAAACGCAGGCTTCCAAGCAAAGAAGAACAACAAAGGAGTAGCTGTGGGATCGGAATTTTTTTTTTTCAAACCAAAAATTAAGGAAAGGAAGAATTTTGATGGTTGGTTGTATAAACAGAGGCTCAGAATCAAAATTACATGAAGTATTAGTACTGCTTTATAAAACCTCGGTAAGGCGACACCTGGAATACTGCATCCAGTTTTGGTCACCCCATTACAAAAATAAAAATAAAATTTGAGACTTTGGAAAAAGTACGGAGGAGAGCAACTAAGATAATTAAAAGCCTGCAGAGAAAAACCTATGAAGAATGGTTGCAGGAACTGGATTTGGCTAGTCTCGAGAAAAGAAGGACTAGATGTGACATGATAGCAGGGCTCCTGTTATGGACTAAGCCAATGCAGCAGTAACAACCCTAAATAGCTTTACTTTGCAGCAGGCTCGTAATCCTGCACTCCTCATTGGCCTGCGAATAGCGAGTCATGATTGGTCGTTTCTGGCCAGTCTGATTGGCTGTTAATGGGCCCCTCTGATTGGACGCTTGTGAAAGCAGTAAACTCAAATCATTGGTTGTTTTGACAGCAGCCAGCTTTATAAAAGAGCTGCTGCTGCGCAAGTATTTGCTCTGTTCTTATTTTACAATAAAGAGTTGAAGTCACCGTTCGATGTCTCATCTCCGTTCCTTGCGCCCATGCTCAGGACTTAACAGTTTGAATATTTGAGGGGCTACCACAAAGAAGAGAGGTGTTGTGAATCAATAAATGCTTAATAAAATCATTAAGAACTTGAAGTAAAGTGCAGGGTTCAGGCCCTGCACTTCTGATTGGCCGATAATAGCGACATCAGATTGGTCCATTCAGGAGAATCTGATTGGCTATTAATGAGCCTCTTCCATTGGTTAATAGAGCTAGCGCTCCCTGTGTTTTCATTGGTTAAATAAGTTAAGAGTTGCCTATATAAAGGGGCCCATCGTGGCCATCGGTTGAGCTGTTTAATATGTAAATAAAGAGTTTGAAGTTCACTGTTTCACTGGCTCGTCTCCATCCTTGCACCCATGCTCAGAACATAACACTGGCAACGAAGGTGGGATGTGGAGACGTCAAAGCTTGCTGAACAATGAAGAACCATAACCGAGCACGTGGCTGAACGCACCAATGGCAGAACCATGTCTGGCAGCGTCATACAACCCGCTCCATTCGACCCAGCACAAGAAGACTGGGACTCATATATGGATCGCTTCCAGATGTTTCTGGAAACCAACAATTTAAAGGATGCCACTACTGGAAAGAAACGAGTGGTATTCCTAACTCATTGTGGGCCAACCGTATTCAAGATGGCCAAGGCACTAGCAAAACTGGCAGAAGTAAAGTCTATAGACTGGGACGTCCTCGAACCCTTGCTGAGGGCTCACTACGCACCTACTGTGCCAACGCTTGTTAGAAGGCATGAATTCTATCAGAGAAGTCAGCGGAAGGGCGAAAGCATTGCTGATTTCATCTCGGATTTCCGGAATCTGGGAGGCCTATGCGAGTTTTCCGACTTAGAAGAAGCCCTAAGAGACCAAATCGTTCTGGGATTAGATGCACCAGGCACTCAGAGTAAATTAATGGCAAAGGGCAACATCATCCTTAAAGACGCCATAGCTGAAGCTACTGCAGCAGAAGCAACCAGGAAATCAGCTGCCCAAATGTGCCGCACACACGCCACGGTTCGCCAACTAGCCAGCGACATTTCACCTCAGTCAGAGGGACAGCTGGAAATGGCCCACCACGAGGACCTCTCTTCGTCATCAGACAGCAATGAGGAAAAGGTCCATCGACTTCGGTCCGAACGGGACCAACACCAGAAATCACAGTACCAATGAGCCGGGTGTGGAGCAAGCCACCCCCAATCAGAATGCAAATTCCTCGACGCGCTCTGCTATGTGTGCGGAAAAAGAGGCCATATAGGATGGGTCTGTAGAAGCAAGCCAGGACCCAGCCAGCCCTCAAGGGGAGCTAACTAGCGCCAATCGACGGGAAGTCATCCTGTGAAGCGAGAACCCATGAACCACCAATGGAACAACCACTCCTACAGAAACAAAAACCTAAACCACCCAATGAAGTGAGAAGAGGCTCACCAAACGATCACGATCGGTCACGCCTCGTCACTGGATGCCAAAAAGATCCGAGTGAAAGTGGCCATCGAAAACCAGCCCTGCCTGATGGAAGTTGATTCAGGATCGTCCCTCTCGATGGTTTCCTGGAAGACCCTCAAGCAGCTCATCCCCACTATCCATAGGCAAGACCTCCGGTTCCAAAGACTTATACTTAAGGACTATCAAGGAAATCGAATCCCAGTTGTTGGATCCAGCCGAGTACGGGTATCGTTTAAGAACCGTACAGCATTTTTACCCCTGACTGTAATCAACAAGGATCGGCCTAGTTTGTTAGGCCTCCAATGGTTCGCTCCACTTGGAATTGAAGTGGCCGGCATTCACCGAACCTGCAGCAACGATTGGGAAGAAGACCTTGTCCACGAATTCCAGGTCGTCTTCGCAGAAAAATTAGGCGAGCACAAGGGGACCCCGATATCATTTAACCTCAATCCCGAAATAGCTCCCATCCACCTTAAGCCTCGTCGAGTACTCTTTGTCCTTAAACCAAAGATTGATGAGCAGCTTGATAAATTAATAGCCCAGGGAGTGCTAGAACCAACTGACCACTCCCCCTGGGAAACCCCAATCGTAATGCCCATCAAGCTGGATGGATCAATAAGAATTTGTGGGGGTTTCTGGTTTTTGCGTGGCTTCAGGGCAGCAGGAATTCGCGACTGCTCGCGATTCCTGCTGTGCTAGTCGCTGAGGTACCCCCAATCCAAATGGGTCAGGGAGATATGGCTGCCCTGTAGGGACAGCCAAAGAGAGAGGGGAGCTGGATAGGGGGTTGGGGGTGTCGCAGACCCCCTCCTCATCCTGAAAAACCCCTTTTTCCCAAGGCGGTGGAGTGGCGGTCAGCAATGGCCGCCACGAAGAAGTCTGCAACCGGGTAAGATCGTGCTGGAGGAAGCAAGAAAGGTGAAAGTGCTGGCTGAGCCGGGTCAATCAACATCCTTTAAATTCGCTGGAACTGAGCTGTCTGAATTGCTGGAGGATACATTGTATCCCTAAGAAGATCGAAAGCAGTGGAGAAGCTGTTAAAGGGAACTTTTTTTTTTTTTTCACTCTCCCACCCCATGAAAAAAGCAGAAGATTTGAAATTTGTTTGGGCACTGAAGGTGAAATATTCTGAAAGTTGCTTGGCCATTGGACTTAAAAAATTAAGAAATTGGAAAACCTTTATTAGAGGTATGGATTTCTGATCATTTAAAAATTGATGTTGCAAGTGGGAAGGGAGCGGAAAAATATTGGAGCAGAAGTGGAAAAAGGAGGAGATTGCCAAGAATACTAAAAAAAGAAATATGGTATTTGGACCTCTTTGATTAAACAGTAACCCCAGAAAGAGAAATAGAAGAAGGAAGAAAAGTATTAACTTTTGGAACTTTCTTTTTGAATTACTTTTGACTAAAAATACTTGGGTGGTTGTTTTGGGGAAAGTTTTTCTTTTCAGGATGGCATCGCTTGTGAATGAACTAAAGATTGAATATCAAAAATATAAAAAGGAAGAACAAGATGGAAAAGATACTTTGGGCACTTCATTTCAATTTTTAGAAATGGCGTTATGTACTTATGAAAAGTTGATTACACAGCAGAATGACTGGGACAAAGAAGAAGAGGAACAAGAAGCCATCTTTAATGAACAATGGGTTTTTTCCGGGGAGGAGGAGAAAGAGGATAAGAAAAAGGGGATTTTAAGGTTTGAAAAAACAACCCAAAAACAGAAAAATGAGAGGAAAGGTGGATGCAAGGTTAGAAAGCAAAGGGAAGGGAGTAAGAAAAGGGAAGAGGAGAGACAAAGGGGTAAAAAGGGCAAGGAGAAGAATAAGCAAGAGAGAAAGGGGGGGGAGGAGAAGCCTCAATGGTGGGAAGCAAGATCTAAAGAAAAAAAGCTTATTTAGAGACAATGGGTGAATCTCATTAAGGATAAAAGGGGGATTCTGGAAGGTATATAAGATTGTGTTTTTATATTTTATATTTATTTAGAGTATAAAATTTATTGTGTAAATTTAGAATTTATTAAACAGAATCCCAAGATAAATTAAGTGTTATATGAAGTACTTTTAAGTTAGGGTAAAGGCGTCACTCCAAATAGTGTATAGGAGAAGTATAGTAAAAGAAAAAAGATGAATGGATAGTTGGAAATAGAACAGACAAAGAATGTTACTGAAAATGGTTATAAGCTGTTATGCTTTGATTATTTGTGCACTGTTTTTGTAAAATTAATAAAATTGGTTTATAAAAAAAAAGAAAAGAAAATGATAACAAGATATGGAAGGATATATAAAATGAATATGATGTTTGAATTTGTGTCTGTGTGAAGAGTTTTAACCCGGGATCAGGCAGCCCTCAGAAAAGATGTTTTAGTTTATGTCTTGTGTATTGTGTTTGCAAAATTAATAAAATTTGTTTAAAAAAAAAAAAGAATTTGTGGGGACTACCGAGCCACCCTGAACCACGCTCTTCAACAAAACGCTTACCCGGTGCCGGTGGTACAACACCTCCTCCATTCCCTGGGGGGCGGAAAAGTTTTCGCTAAACTAGACTTAGCCCAGGCATACCAACAACTGCCTGTGGACAAAAAAACAGCAGAAGCCCAAACAATCGTTATGCACAGAGGTGCGTTTAAATGTAACCGGCTCCAGTTCGGACTGAGCGTAGCCTTGGGAATCTTTCAAAGCTTAATGGAGAGGCTATTACAAGGGATAAAAGGTGTTGTTCCATATTTTGATGATGTGTTAATCGCAGCCCCAACCCAGAAAATACTAAAGGAACGCCTGAGGTTGGTTCTCCAGAGATTTAAAGACTCCGGTCTCAAAGTTAAAAAGAACAAGTGTTATCTATGTACTGATCGCGTAGAATTTTTGGGATATTTAATTGATAGTCAAGGTATTCACCCCACCGATAACAAACTCAGGGTGATCAAGAATGCCCCAAAACCCTGAAATAAGGCCGACCTCCCGGCTTTTCTAGGCATTATCAATTTTTATAACGTTTTCTTGCCTCACAAAGCAACCGTAGCTGAGCCCCTACATCGTTTATTGGACAAAAAAGCAACCTGGGTATGGAGACGTAGAGAACAGACGTTTCGACATGTAAAATATTTATTGACTTCTGACTCTGTCCTTCTGACAGTATAACAAGACTTTGCCTTTAACGATCACGTGTGATGCATCCCCATTCGGGGTGGGCGCCATTTTAAGCCACGTTTTGCCAAACGATAATGAAGCCCCTGTTGCGTACTTCTCAAAGACATTATCAAAAACAGAACGCAACTATAGCCAACTTGACAAGGAGGCCCTTGCTATAGTGTCCGCGGTTAAGAGATTTCATGAATATGTGTATGGCCGAGCATTTACCATAGTGACTGACCACAAACCTTTGCTGGGAATAATCGCGGGAGATAGGCCAACACCGTATATATTATCTCCCAGAATAACCCGCTGGTCAGAATTTTTGGCGGCATACAATTACAAATTACAACATCACCCAGGGAAGGCCATTCCCCACGCTGACGCATTGAGCCGTGCACCTCTTCCAGAGACTATTGATGACCCCGCTCCAATGGTCACAACACTGCAGATCGAGACACTTCAAATGCCGCCATTAACGGCTCAGGATATCGTGATAGAAATGAAACGCGACCCCATTTTAGCACGAGTCCTCAGTTGGGTCGAGCGGGGATGGCCGTTAGACCAAATATCTGATGACTACGCCCCATTCAAAAATCGGCAAACAGAACTATTTTCCCAAAAGGGCTGCATTATCTGGGGTGATAGAGTTGTCGTCCCAGAACGGTTGCGACCAGCAATACTAAGGACCTTGCACGATGGCCACCCCGGCATCATGCATATGAAAGTCCTCGCACGAAGCTACGCGTGGTGGCCTGGTATTGACAAGTAGATAGAGAGATGGGTAAAAGCCTGTCGCAAATGCCAAGAAGTAAGCAACGCCCCGCCGAAAGCAACCCCAACCGAATGGGAAATGCCGAGGGGACCATGGTCCCGCATTCATCTGGACTTTGCGGGTCCTACTAAGGGACACACATTCTTACTGACGGTGGATGACTATTCGAACTGGCTTGAAATCCATGAAATGAGGAATACAACGACCGAAGCAGTCATCAGAAAACTGGACAGACTCTTTGCGACACACGGATTACCAGACGTTCTGGTATCCTACAACGGGCCTCAATTTACCACGTTGTCCTTCGAACTGTACCTGGCGGACCGCGGTATCCGATATGCGCTGACTTCGCCGGTGCACCCTGCAGCCAACGGAAGGGCCGAGCGCATGGTACAATTCGTCAAGAAAACCTTGCATAAGATGGACTATGGTGACATAGAAGACAAGATTAACCAGATACTCCTTTTACAGCTTATCACTTCGCATAGCGTCACCAATAAAACTCCCGCCGAGTTATTAATGGGACGGAAGCTCCGCTCCCACCTTGACCGCCTACATGCAGCATATGAACCTGAGAAGCCACACGGTTCTAGCGGGAAATGTCGCAATTTCCAGGTAGGCGATTTGGTTTTCGCTAGGAACTTTTCGGGCGATCCGTTGTGGGTCGAGGCAACTATAGTACAAGTAACTGGCCCTAGATCGTACTGTGTAAAATGCCGCGACAATAGAATTTGGAAATGCCACATTGATCAGCTGCAATCAAGGTTACAGTCGGGCATCGCCGAGCCCCCTGATTTCCCAACCGAGGGGGGAGGAGATAGCGAGGAAGCTGAATTCGAAGTGGCAGAAAGTTTAAGCGGTAGTAATGACCGCTCAGAGGCAGCACGTGATGGAACCGGAATGGGGATGGCCTCGCCTCATGGAGATGCCGAAAGCAGTAGCGATGACAAAAATTCAAATGCGGAACGGGAGGCACCTTTTTCTCCAGATAACGCCCTACCCCAACAAGACTGTAGCCAAATACCGGGAGGACAATGAAAATCTAATAGACAATCGAAACAACTGGCCTACCTCAAAGACTATGTGACCGCACCCATTAAACGGAACCTGGGGGGAAGGGGTGTTGTGAATCAATAAATGCTTAATAAAGATCATCAAGAGCTTGAAGTAAAGTGCAGGGTTCAGGCCCTGCACTTCTGATTGGCCGATAATAGCAACATCAGATTGGTCCGTTCAGGAGAATCTGATTGACTATTAACGACCCTCTTCCATTGGTTAATGGAGCTAGCGCTCCCTGTGTTTCAATTGATTAAATAAGTTAAGAGTTGCCTATATAAAGGGGTCCATCGTGGCCATTGGTTGAGCTGTTTAACATGTAAATAAAGAGTTTGAAGTTCACTGTTTCACTGGCTCGCCTCCATCCTTGCACCCATGCTCAGAACATAACAAGAGGGTCAACTTATTCTCCAAAGCACCAAAAAGCAAGAGAAGAAACAATGGATGGAAAACAATCAGAGAAAGTAGCAATCTGGAATTAAGGAGAAATTTCCTAACCGTGAGAACAATTAACCAGTGGAATGGAAGTTGCCTTCAGATGTGGTAGTGCTTCATCACTGGAGATTTTTAAGAAAACTCTGAAAAGGTATAGCTTTTACTGCCTGAGGAGGGGGTTGGACTAGAAGACCTCCAAGGTCCCTTCCAACTCTGTTATTCTCTTAATTAAGGTGAAAAGCAACCTAGAACAAGGAGACATTTCTTGACAGTGAGAACAATTAATCCGTGGAATAGCTTGCCTTCAGAAGGAATGCTCTAACACTGGAGGCTTTTAAGAAGAGCCTGCACAGCCATTTGTCTGGACTGGTGTGGAGTCTCCTGTTCAAATAGGGGGTTGGTCTAAAAGACCTCCAAGGTCCCTTCTAGCTCTATTCTGACAAATCCAATTTGCAGTCTTGGACAACAGTGCTGATTCAATAATCCTTGCAGTTGTGAACTTCTGAAGGCAAGCTATTCCACGAATTAATTGTTCTCACTGTCAAGAAATTTCTCCTTAGTTCTAGGTTGCTTTTCACCTTGATTAAGAGAATAACAGCCTATTGCAATTGTTTCTTTTGAAACAATTATGCATCCAGTTGTGCATCTACTGGAACAAGGTCTCCATTGAATGTTTAGAGCTGGAAGTTTTGCATATGCAAATCAGAGCAATCGGGCGTGCCTTTTCTGCAGCTTATTTGCAGCCCGTGGTTAGAACGGAATGGAAAGGAAGTTGTTAGGTACTGAGCGTGGGCACGAAGAATGGAGACGAGCCGGTAAAATAGTGAACTTCAAAACTCTTTATTAACATGGTGTGACAGCTCAGCTCAATGGCTGCAACGGCCCTCCTTATATAGGCAACTTATTAAATATTCAATCAATGAAAACCTGGGAGCGCTAGCTCCGTTAACCAATGGGAGAGGCTTGTTAATGGCCAATCAGCTTCATCTGAACGGACCAATCTGATGTCGCCATTAACGGCCAATCAGAAGTGCAGGGCCAGAACCCTGCACTTGACTTCAAGCTCTTGATAACTTTATTAACACATTTATTCATTCACAACAGAAGTCATCACCGAATACATTTGAAATGGATTCATACGTCTTTGCAAGAAATGGACTGACACACCCCTCCCTTTCTGTGCTATAATTAATCAAATGTGCACATTAAATGTTCACTTCTGAGCAGTTAAGTGCGTGTCAATTAACTTGGTTGGTTCAAAATGGAGCTACCTGTCATTGGATGGATGCAGGTTTCTCCCGCTTTAATTGTTGGCCTTATAGCCATTACCCAAGACAAAATAGGCCTATGGTGATATATCCAGTGAAGTGTCCATGGGAGATGAAAGAATAACATGGGGAGGGGGAGGTAGGGAGTGGCCCCACCCCCCCAAAGGTCATGGTATCCCTGTTTTGCTGAAAAGTGGATCTCCCATCTTCTGAATTGTGCTTCGTTGAAAGAAAAAGAGGTTACTGTTTTTTCTGCTTCATTTGCCCTTTGGAACTTTTTTCTGCATTTACTTATTTACAGATTACCATAGTTGGAAAGAGCCTTGAAGGTCATCTAGTTCAACCCCTCTGCCCAAACAGGAGACCCTACACCATTTCCTTTTGAATGGTAAGTTTTAATGACAGGGTTAAATAGTAGAGTTTGGATTTGGGTTCAGCTTAGGTTTAAATTTAGGTTTAAATTTAGGTTTAAATTTAGGTTTAAATTTAGGTTTAGATTTAGGATTAGGGTTAAGATTAGGATTATGTTTCGGGTTTGGGTTTAGGCTTTGGATTAGGTTTAGGTTTAGACTTAGGCTTACACTCAGGTTTAGGTTTAAAATTATGATTAGGGTTAGGGTTAGGGTTCAGGCTAGAGTTCGAGTGAGATTTTGGGTTAGGGTTCAGGTTAGGATTAGGATTAGAGTTAGGGTTAAGGTCAGGGTCAAAGTGAGAGTAAGGGTTAGGGCAAGGGTGAGGATTAGGATTACGGTGAGGGGGTGAGAATTAGGGTGAGGGTACAGGTTAGGGCTAGGGTGAAGATTAGGATTAGGACTATGGTGAGGGTGACGGTAAGGGTGAGGATTAGGGTGAGGGTGAAGATTAGGATTATGGTGAGGGTGAAGATTAGGATTAGGATTATAGTGAGGGTAAGGGTAAGGGTGAGGATTAGGGTGAAGGTGAAGGTGAAGGTGAAGGTGAAGCTTAGGGTGAGGATGAGACTTATGGTTCAGTCTAGGATTCGAGT
Organism: Hydrophis major; assembly: GCA_033807585.1. Taxonomy (NCBI): domain Eukaryota; kingdom Metazoa; phylum Chordata; class Lepidosauria; order Squamata; family Elapidae; genus Hydrophis; species Hydrophis major. The sequence continues at coordinate 375,736,612 of CM066329.1, forward strand.
TCAGGTGAGGGTTGGGTTTTCTCTCTTGCTACATATCTCCTGACATTCTGAAGCCTTTCTTACGTTCTCTGCTGTGAAATAAAGCAAAGGGAGGAGATATTTAACATGTTTCCTTACTTTAACTTAAGGCAGCAAATATGTGCAACACTTCATTCCTTCTGCTATTTTCCCCACAAAAAAAATAACCTTGTGAGGTGTATTAGGTTGAGGGAGAATGACTGGTCCAAAGTTACACAGTTGGAACAACAGCTCTCTGGGTGAATGTCTATGGAGGTTCTTGGATGAGCAGGCTGGGTTAGTTTAGGCCAATCATCAGGAGGCAGTGAGTTCTAATCCTGCCTTAGGCATGAAAGCCAGTTGAGTGAATTTGGGTAACTCACAAGGAGACAGTGAGTTCTAATTTTCCTTTAGGCATGAAAGCCAACTCGATGACTTTGGGCCACAAGATGATGAGTTCTATTTTCACTTTATACTTGAATATCCAGCTGGGTGACTTTAAGTCAATCTTCAGGAGATTGAGAGCTGTAGTTCAGCCTTAAGCATGAAAGCCCATTGAGTGAATTTGCACAACACACCAGGAGACGGTGAATTGTAGTTCTGCTTTAGGCATGAAAGCCAGCTAGGTGACTTTAGGTATATCACCAGGAGACAGTGAGTTCTAATCCCGCTGTAGGAGCTAGGTAGGTGACTTTGGGCCAGTGCCCACCCCTCTCTCTCTCAGCCCAACCTACCTCAAAGGGTTGTTGTTGGGCAAAATAGGAGGAGGAAGGTTTGTTATGTCTGTTAACCCTAAACTTGAATCCAATAGGCTTTGTACTTATTTTAATTTTGTATTTTGAAATGTTATGCATGCCTTATTTAAATTGTGATGCTTCTCACACAGATACACAAACAAACAACCTTGAATCCCTTATAAAATAACAAAGATGGGTTACAAATCAAATCAATCTGTTTACCCAGGACAAAATGGATCAGAACTCTCATTCCTGGATAGCATGCATGTCCAGGGATGGGCTTCAAAAAAATTAGCAAAGGGTGCTTTGCCCGGTTGCTGGGCGGGCATGGCCATGGTGGGCGTGGCCTAGTCGGCCTCCTGCACCACAGCGGAGGGGCATGTTTTCATCCTCCCCAGGCTCCGGAGGCTTTCCTCGAGCCTGCAGGAGGGCAAAAATGGCCTCCCTGGGCTCTGAAGGCCCTCTGGCATCTCTGGGAGGCCCATTTTGGGGGGCTCTGAAGGCCTGTTTCCGGCCTTCCAGAATTTCTGGGAGGCTCATTTTTTTGCCTCCCCAGGCCCCGGAGGCTTTCCTTGAACCTCCGGGAAGGCAAAAACAGCCTCCCCAGTCTCTGGAGGGACTTCTGCCATCTCTGGGAGGCGCATTTTTTGCTTCCCTGAGCCTCCTGGACTTGCCTGGCATCCAAAATGGGCCACCTGGGGGCTCCTGGAAGGGGTAGGGCAGGGTGGGCAGGGCCAGCCAGGTGTGGGATTTACTGGTTCCCTGCACAAATCTTTTAAGTACTGAACATGGGTGGGAGTAAATGGAGACAGCCTCTGAATGGTGAACTTTCAGCTCTTTATTTGCATAGTGACTTCTCAAAACAACAACAGTGAACTCTGCCTTATATAGGCAACCCTTGTAAGAATTGTCCAATAACGAGCTATGAACGCTAGCTCTTTTAACCAATAAGAATTCTCTGTTAAGGACCAATCGGATTCCTCAGAACTAACCAATCTGATCTGGCCGCCTAACAGCCAATCAGAAGCGCAGGGCCAGAACCCTGCACTTTACCTCAAGCTCATACTTTATTAACTATGGTACATACACAACACCCCTTCCCGCTGGCTTCTTGATTACGGTGTAGTTATATAGTCCCTTAGATAGGACGGTTGTCTTTTAACTCTTTCGGATTTTCATTGGATTGGTTGGTTGCAGTCCTGCTGAGGTAGATTGTTGTTTGGCAGTGGTTCTGCTTCTTGCTCAGCTGCCATTTCTTGTGGTGCAAACATTTCTCCTTCCTGCTCCATTTCCTGAGTATCACTTAGTTCGTCACTCCCTTCGAGCAGATTCCCTGGAACTTCATCTTCTTCCGTACCTCCCCCCCCCCTCGGTTTGGTCATGGGGGAGTTATTGACTGGCCGTTGTGAGTCGTGACCATAATTGGTCGATATGCCGTTTCCAGAGTTTATTGTCACAGCATTTCACTACATAGGATTTAGGGCCAGTCACTCGTACTACTGTCGCCTCTATCCATAACAGGTCGCCCGATAAGTTCCGTGCGTAAACGAGGTCTCCTACCTGGAAGGTGCGACAGCAGCTGCTGGATCCTATTGGCTTTTCCGGTTTGTAAGCAGGGTGCAACCGATCGAGATGGGAGCGGAGTCTTCGTCTCATCAGTAGTTCGGTGGGAGTTCTGCCGGTGACGCTATGTGGAGTTATGTGTTGCAAAAAGAGAATTTGGTTGACCTTGTCATCGATATTGTCATAGTTCACTTTTTGCAAAGTCTTTTTAACAAATTGGACCATGCGTTCAGCTCGGCCATTGGTCGCAGGGTGTGCAGGCGAGGTGAGCGCATGGCGGATGCCGCGGTCAGCAAGGTACTGCTCGAACATTAGTGCCGTAAACTGTGGCCCGTTATCGGACACCAGGATATCTGGCAATCCATGGGTTGCAAAGAGTCTGTTTAGAATCTTGATCACCGTCTCGGAGGTCGTAGCCGTCATACGATGAATTTCTAACCAATTGGAGTATGCGTAGACTGTCAGCAGGAAGGTATAGCCCTTGGTTGGCCCTGTGAAATCCAGGTGGATTCTGCACCAGGGCCCACGTGGCATCTCCCATTCAGGCATGGCTTTTGGTGGGGTGTTGATGACATGTTGGCAATTGGAACACGCTTTAACCCACTGCTTGATTTGCTGGTCCATGCCCAGCCACCATGCGTAGCTTCGTGCAAGCACCTTCATTCGCACGATGCCAGGGTGGCCCTCATGCAGAATTCGCAGCAGCGTCTTCCGGAGTCACTCTGGGACAACGACTCTATCGCCCCAGATGATACAGCCTTTTTGGGAAAAAAGTTCAGTCTGTCGAGATTTGAATGGTGCGAAGTCATCTGGTACTTGGTCCAATGGCCATCCACGTTCTACCCAGCCTAGGACTCGAGCTAGGGTATGGTCTCATTTGGTTTCTCTTGCAATGTCTCGGGCAGTCATAGGCGGCGAGTTGAGTGTTTCGATCTGCAACGTGGTTGCCGTTGGTGCCGGATCGTCAAGAGTCTCTGGAAGCGGTGCTCGGCTTAATGTCTCGGCATGGGGAATGGCTTTCCCCAGGCGATATTGCAGGCAATAATTATAAGCAGCTAGGAATTCTGACCATCGGGTCATTCTAGGGGATAATATGTAGGGGGTTGGCTTGTCCCTGGCTATTATCCCTAGCAACGGTTTGTGGTCAGTTATAATGGTAAATGTCCTTCCATACACATATTCATGAAATATTTTTCAGCTGAAACGATTGCGAGGGCTTCTTTATCAATTTGTCCATAGTTCCGCTCTGCTTGTGAAAGAGTCTTCGAAAAGTAAGCAACAGGGGCTTCATTCCCATTAGGCAGTACATGGCTCAAAATGGCGCCCACCCCGAAAGGCGATGCATCGCAGGTTATAACTAACGGCAAAGTCTCGTTATACTGCAAAAGTACAGAGTCAGATGTGAGCAGTTTTTTAACATTCCGGAATGCTTGCTCTTCCCGGTAACCCCATACCCACAATGTTTTCTTATCTAATAATCGGTGTAACGGTTCAGCGACAGTTGCCTTGTGTGGTAAAAATACATTATAGAAATTAATGAGGCCTAGGAACGCCTGGAGATCGGCCTTGTTGCGTGGCCTGGGAGCATTTTTGATCACTTTTAATTTACTCTCGGTAGGATGAATGCCTTGGCTATCAATCCGGTACCCTAGAAACTCAACATTGTCAGTATACAATTGACATTTATTTTCTTTCACCTTAAGTCCGGCCTCTTGAAATATTTTTAGGACGCATTTCAAATGGTCCTGTAAGATTTTTTGGGTTGGGGCTGCAATTAATACGTCATCAAAATAAGGGACCACACCCTTGATTCCTTGTAATAACCTTTCCATAAGTCTCTGGAAGATCCCCGGGGCTACACTAACTCCGAATTTCAATCGGGTACATTTAAAGGCATCCCTGTGCATTACAATTGTTTGGGCTTGAGCCGTTTTTTCATCCACTGGTAATTGTTGATAAGCTTGGGCTAAATCTAATTTAGTGAAAACCTTACCGCCCCCCAAGGAATAGAGGAGGTGCTGCACCACCGGAACTGGATACGCATTCTGCTGTAGGGTGTGGTTCAAAGTGGCCCGATAGTCTCCACAAATTCGGATTGACCCATCTGGCTTAATGGGTGTTACAATAGGGGTTTCCCATGGAGAGTGATCGATGGGCTTCAACACCCCTTGAGCAATTAACTTGTCAAGTTGTTCATCGATTTTTGTTTTAAGAGTGAACGGAACTCGACGGGGCTTCAAGCGAATGGGAGCTACTTTTGGATCTAGACTGAATGAGATTAGGGTCCCCTTATACTCACCTAAGCTGTCCGCGAAGATGTCGCTGAACTCAGAGATAAGGTCTTCCTCCCACTCACAACCACCGACTCGGTTCACACCGGCCACTTCAATACCGAGTGGCGCGAACCATTGGAGGCCTAGTAGGCTAGGCCTATCTCTATCGATGACCGTTAGAGGTAAGTACGCTGAATGCTTCTTGAAGGAGACTCGGACTCGACAGGACCCAACAACGGGGATTCGATTTCCTTGGTAGTCCTTGAGGATGAGGCGTTGAAATTGGAGGTCTTGGCGTTGCATTGTGGGGATGAGTTGCTTGAGTGTCTTCCAAGGCACCATCGAGAGGGACGATCCTGAGTCGACCTCCATGTGGCAAGGCTGGTTCTCGATGGCTACCGTGACCCGGATTTTCTTAGTGTCCAAAGCTGAGGCGTGACCGATAGTGATAGTATTGTGAGCCTCTTCTCTTTGCAAAGCTCGATTTCTGTAGGAGTGATTTACTGGCTCTTGCCTTACAGGATGGTTTCCTGTCGATTGGCGATAGTTGGCCCCTTTTGAGGCCTGGCTGAGTCCTGGTAAACTGCGGCAGACCCGGCCGATGTGGCCTCGTTTCCCGCACTCATGGCAGAGTGCGTTGCAGAATTTGCATTCAGCCCTGGCATGGTTGGCTCCACAGCCAGCGCAATGGACCCCTTTTTCGTCGCGGTCTGATGACGAAGAGAGGTCCTCGTGGTGTGTTGTTGATAGCTGCCCTTCTGTGCTAGGTGAGATTTCGCTGGCCGGTGGTGGTACCGGAGTGTGGCTTCATCGTAGTTGTGCAGTCAACTTTTTGGTCACCTCCGCAGCCGTGGCTTCGGCGATGGCGTCGGCAAGGCTGATGTCGCCTTTCGCCATCAGCTTGCTTTGCACGCCTAGTGCATCTAATCCCATAACTATTCGATCTCTCAGTACCTCTTCTAAATCGGCGAACCCGCAGAGGCCCCCTAAATTTTGGAGTTCCGCCACGAAATCGGCCATGCTCTCCCCTTTTCACTGGTTTCTCTGATAAAACTCGTGGTGTCTCACGAGTGTAGGCACGGTTGGCGCGTAATGGTCTCTCAGGATGGGTTCGAGGTCGTCCCAGCTCATGGCTTTCACTTCTTGAGGTTTGGCGAGTGCTTTAGCCATCTTAAATACGGCTGGGCCGCAATGCGTCAGGAACAGTGCCCTTTTCTTTGCTGGTGTGGCGTCCTTCAAGTTATTCATCTCGAGAAACATTTGGAAGCGATCCATGTAGGATTCCCAATCCTCTTGGTTCGGATCGAACGGAGCGGGTGGTACGATGGCGCCGGACATGGTTCCGTTGTTGGCGTCGTCTTTCACGTGCTCGGTATTGCTTCCTGGCTTCTTCAGTTTAGACGTCTCCACATCCCACCCTCGTCGCCAGTGTTAAGTACTGAACATGGGTCGGAGTAAATGGAGACAGCCTCTGAATAGTGAACCTTCAGCTCTTTATTTGCTTAGTGACTTCTCAAAACAACAACAGTGAACTCTGCCTTATATAGGCAACCCTTGTGAGAATTGTCCAATAACGAGCTATGAACGCTAGCTCTTTTAACCAATAAGAATTCTCTGTTAAAGGCCAATCGGATTCCTCAGAACTAACCAATCCAATCTGGCCGCCTAACAGCCAATCAGAAGTGCAGGGCCAGAACCCTGCACTTTACCTCAAGCTCATACTTTATTAACTATGGTACATACACAACAGAATCTTCGCTAGAAGATTGCCCGAACATACGAGAACCCATAGCTGCTCACCTCTGTGCACATTCCTTACCTACAATGATCCAATCAATCACATTAATGGTCAGAAATATTCCATGAGTCAAACTTACTCTTCCATTTAATGAACTGCAGAGTCCTGGTCTGAAGTCATTTGATACTGTGACATTATTAAAATGAAGCCAGCTAGGTCATCTTGGCAGAAGAACAGCTCATAATCCAGTGAAACTTTACTGTCGTTTCTGAGCAGATTCAGGGGAGAAAACCTGAAAGCCACTTGCAATGAGAGAATAAATACAATGATGGGTGTTTTGCATCTTTGGCGTTTCCCGAACAACATCAAAAAGATTAGAATATAAATAATGGATTTGGAAGGGACCTTGGAGGTCTTCTAGTCCAACTCCCTTCTCAAGCAGTAAACCTTATATCATTTCAGACAAGTGGTTGTCCAATCTCTTCTTAAAAGCCTCCAGTGTGGATGTGCCCATAACTTCTGGTGGCCAGCTGTTCCACTGGTTAATTGTTCTCACTGTCAGGAAATTTCTCCTTAGTTCTAGGTTGTTTCTCTCCTTGATTAGTTTATAAATATATTATATCTTCTCTCCCTCCCCTCTCCTTCCCTCCCCCCCTCTCATCTATCTTTCTTTCTTTCTTTCTTTCTTTCTTTCTTTCTTTCTTTCTTTCTTTCTTTCTTTCTTTCTTTCTTTCTTTCTTTCTTTCTTTCTTATCTGCTTTCAGGTGCTTTGGAGAATAGGTTGATCCCCTCTTCTTTATGGCAGTCCCTCAAATATTGGAACCCTGCTCTCATGTCACCCCTAGTCCTTCTATTCATTTAACTAAACATACGCAATTCCTGCAATCATTTTTCATTTTTTTTTTAGCCTCTAGACTCCAATCATCTCTATTACTCTTCTCTGTACTCTTTCCAGAGTATCAACATCTTTTAAAAAAATATTAGGATGACCAAAATTGGACACTGCATTCCAAGGGAGAATAAACCTTTTTTGGTGTTTTATTTAACAAAACAGAATAACAGAGTTGGAGGGGTCTTTGAAGGTCTTCTAGTCCAATCCTCTGTTCTAGCAGGAGACCCCATATGATTCCAGACAAATGACTGTCCGTCTCTTTTTAAAAATATCCAGTGATGGAGCACCCACAACTTCTGGAGTCGAGCTGTTCCACTGGTTAATTGTCCTTGTTCTGTCCCTAATTAGCATTCTTGAGATCCCCGCGCTTTGATTGGCCAAAGCGCGGGGCACTCTGATTGGTCAGGCGAGCTGCGCCGATTGGCTCGCTAAGAATCTCCCGCAATTGGTCCATTCGAATCACGGGAGATTCAAAGTGGTGCCATTGGCAGCGGCCGCCGCGGCTAAAGGAATAAAAGCCGCGAGCTTTTTTCCTTTGCCCCAGTTCGGTTCCAACTTTAAATAAAAGAGCATGATTTGAAGTCACCGACTCCTGGCATCATTTTGCGGATGCAACACTGGCGACGAAGGTGGGATCCAGACCCTCACGAGCTTTTTTCCTTTGCCCCAGTTCGGTTCCAACTTTAAATAAAAGAGCATGATTTGAAGTCACCGACTCCTGGCATCATTTCGCGGACGCAACAGTCCTCACTGTTAGGAAGTTTCTTCTTAATTCTAGATTGCTTCTCCCCTTGATTAGTTTCCATCCATTGTTTCTCATCCTGCCATTTAGTGCTTTGGAAAATAGATTCACCCCCCTCCTCTTTGTGGCAAGAATCTACTCCTGGGACACTGCTATCATGGGACTCCTCATCCTCCAGTGATGTGCTTGATAAATCAGTACTCATAAGCCTGGATTTTTATTTTTATTTTCCCTTCTAAGCTCAATTTTAATGCTAGTGTTCTGGGATCCAGCAAATGCACCCTGTTTTCTCAGTATTTTATTTTCCCAATCCTAGTTTTAATCATCAAATGTTTCCTCCTTTTTCCTACGTAAGCTGCCATCTATTTCAGGTTGCTCCCTTTTCTCCAACCAAGAGATCTCTGGAGAGGGACTTCCAGTAACCGACCACTTGTCAGATTGATGGGAATGCATTTTGACATCAGCAGGACATAGAGACGGGGGTCACTTCCCTTGGCTTTTCCAATTACGCCGTTTGCTTTGAGAAGCTGAATCAACCATGAATGTCACTCTGTTTTTGCCAGCTCAGAGGGCACCGTCTTGGCATTTAACCATATTAAATTATGAGCGGGCTACCAACCTTTCAGATTGCCTCGAAGCCAAGAAGGAAGAATCAGACAGGGGTTTAATGCCCTCTTGGTTTCTTTTTGTTTTCTTTGGAATTAGATTTTAAAGGGGACCATGAGAGAGAGAGTTACACACAGAGAGACAGAGGGAGGGAGGGAGGGAGGGAGGGAGGGGGAGAGAGAGAGAGAGAATAATCACTGTCACTAAGGGTGACATGTTCCAATATTTAAGAGCCTGCCAAAAAGAAGAAGAGGGGGTCAATTTATTTTCCAAAGCACCAGAAGACAAGACAAGAAGCAATGGATGAAAACTAATCAAGGAGAAAAGCAACCTATAATTAAGAAGAAACTTCCTAGCAGTGAGAATAATTAACCAGGGGAACAGGAGGATTAGGATGAATATTTTTTTTTTTCTATATGCCTAATAAGTCCACACACTGTTATCATTTCAGACAAAAGGTTGTCCAATTTCGTTTCGAATTCTTCCAGCGATGGAGCACCCACATGTTATGCCATTGGTTTATTGCTCTCACAGTGAGGAAATTTATCCTTCATTCTAGATTCCTTCTAATCAAACAAATCAAGGGGACAGTAAGAACAATTAATTAATGGAGCAACTTGCCTTCCAAAGTTGCAGGAGCTCCAAACATGGAAGGTTTTTAAGAAGAGACTGGATAGCCACTTGTCTGGATTGGTATAACAATAGCACTTATATACCACTTTACAGTGCTTTACAGCCCTTTCTAAGCAGTTTACAAAGTCAGCACATTGCCCACAAAAATTGAAGTCCTCACGTTACCGAGATTGGAAGGATGGAAGGCTGAGTCAACCTTGAGCCTGGTGAGATTTGAACTGCCAAATTGCAGGCAGGCAGCAGGCAGCAGAAGTAGCCTGCAGTACTGCGCTCTAACCACTGTGCCACCGTGGTTCAGATAAGGTCTCTTGCTTGAACAGGAGGCTGGATTAGAAGACCTCCAAGATCCCCTGCAGGCCCATGATTCCAACTCTGTTATTCTGTAAATTAAGAAAGCTCTTTGTCCTTACTTCATTCCTTTGAAAAATAAAACAGTTACCCCTTGTCCTTCTTTTCATTAAAGAAGGGGCCCAATCAGTGGTGGAATTCAAATTTTTTACTACCGGTTCTGTGGGTGTGGGTTGGTGGGCATGGCAGAGGAAGGATACTGTAAAATCTCCAGTCAGAGGTGGGATTTGCCAGTTCTCTGAACTACTCAAAATTTCTGCTGCCGGTTCTCCAGAACTGGTCAGAACCTGCTGAAGACCACCTCTGCCTCCAAAGCACCAGAAGGCAAGAAACAAAGGGCAGAAACTAATCAAGGAAAGAAGCAACCTAGAACTAAGGAGAAATTTCTTGATAGTGAGAACAATTAAACAGAACAGTAGAGCGTCTTGCCTTCAAAAGATGTGGATACTCCAACACTGGAGGTTTTTAAGAAGAGATTGGACAGCCATTTGTCTGGAATGGTATAGGATCTCCTGCTTGAGCAGGGGACTGGACTAGAAGAACTTCAAGGTCCCTTCCGACTCTGTTCTTCTGTTCCGTTAAATACAACCCCACAAAGTTTATTCGCAAAGGCCTGTTTTATCTGGAGATCGTCCGGATAATAAGAAATAACATTGGCTCATGGCAGCATCCTAGAATAATATCCGCTCAGCTATCTCTTTCACGCAGTGTGTTTTATCTAATATTAAACAAAACCTGGGCAGGCGACTGAGGCAAGCATTGTGCAATCAAATGGCTGGCATCACACTATCTCCATTCTCCACCAAGTATTAAAGTAAAACTTATGATCTACAGTTTGATGAGAGATGAACCATCACACTTTAGGTGGGGTAACAAAGAGATTAATATTAATATCACTGCTATCCTAGAATGAATATATATATTTCTAAAAGACTTGTATTTCTTTAATATTGTTGTACTAAAATGAATGAATGAATGAATACATACATACATACATATATATGTACATGTAAATATGTACACACACACACATACCATGAACACATACACATACACACATGCGCGCACACACACAAACACACACATCAATTGATCCGAATGGAGCTGGAAAAGACTTGCAGACCTTCTATTCCAGGGCTGTCAAACTTGGCCATGCTCACCCCCATTTTAGTGAAGGGAGGGAAAGTTGTGATATGTCACGTGATGACAACATGACACCGCAAGTTTGACACCCCTGTTCTAGTCCAATCCTCACTCAAGTGGGAAACTCTATACTATTTCAGACAAGTGATTCTCCAATCTCTTCTTAAAAGCCTCCTGTGATGAAGCACCCACAACTTCTGGTGGCAAGCTGTTCCACTGGTTGATTGTCCTCGCTGTTAGGAAATTTCTCCTTAGTTCCAGGTTGCTTCTGTCCTTGATTGGTTTCCATCCATTGTTTCTTTTCTTGCCTTCTGGTGCTTTGCAGAATAGGTTTACCCCCTCTTCTTTGTGGCAGCCTCTCAAATATTTGAATACTGCTATCATATCTCCCCTAATTCTTCTTTTCTTTAGACTAGCCAAACCCAAATCCTGCAGCTGTTCTTCATATGGTTTAGTTTTCAGGCCTTTATTAATCATCTTACTTGCTCTTCTTGGCACTTTTTCCCAAAGTTTCAACATTGTTTTTGTAATGTGGTGACCAAAACGGAATGCAATATTCCAGGTGGAGCAAGGCAGCCCTAGAATGGATCCCACTTGATCAAAAGCATCCACAAAACAAACCTAAAACAAGATGGTTGCATGACATCAGCAAGTACGGTGGGCCCAACTGGCAAAAGAAGGCCTGGGACCATCTTGGTTGGAAATATGTAGAAGAGGCCTTCATCTTGCAGTGGATAAATAACTGCTATGAAGATGAAGATGATGATGATATTCACTCGGTTATCTCTAGGGTGGGATTCAAATTTTTTTACTACTGGTTCTGCGGGCATGGCTTGATGGGCGTTGTTGTGAATTAATAAAAGTGCTTGAATAAAGATTGTTGAAACCCTAAAGTAAAGTGTAGGGTTCTGGCCCTGCACTTCTGATTGGCCGATAATAGCGATATCGGATTGGTCCGTTCAGGAGAATCTGATTGGCTATTAACGAGCCTTTCTCATTGGTTAAAAGAGCTAAGATTCCTGTGTTTTCATTGGCTAAATACCCAAGAGCTTGCCTATATAAAGGGGGCTGTTGTGGCTGTATTTAGAACTGTTGCACCATGTTAAATAAAGAGTTGAAGTTCACTGTTCATCGATTCATCTCCACTTCTTGCACCACGCACAGAACTTAACACTGGCGACGAGGGTGGGATGTGGAGACGTCAGAGCTGACTGAACACTACAGAGCGATAACTGAGCACATGGCTGAAATGCACCAATGGCAGAACCATGTCCGGCAGCATCATACCACCTGCTCCATTCGACCCGGCACAAGAAGACTAGGACTCATATGTGGATCACTTCCAGATGTTTCTGGAGACCAACAATTTGAAGGATGCCACTACCGGAAAGAAACGGGTGGTATTCCTAACTCATTGTGGACCGACCATATTCAAGATGGCCAAAGCGCTAGCGAAACCGGCAGAAGTGAAGTCCATGGACTGGGATGTCCTCGAACCCCTGCTGAGGGCCCACTATGCACTGACCGTACCAACGCTCGTGAGAAGGCATGAATTTTACCAGAGAGATCAGCAGAAGGGCGAAAGTGTTGCTGATTTCATAGCTGATCTCCGGAATCTGGGAGGCCTATGCGGGTTTGCCAACCTTGAAGAAGCCCTGAGAGACCGAATAGTTCTGGGATTAGATGCATCAGGCGTGCAGAGTAAGCTGATGGCGAAAGGCGACCTTAGCCTTACAGATGCCATCGCTGACGCTACGGCAGCAGAAGCAACCAGGAAGTCGGCTGCCCGAATGTGCCACACCCACGCCCCACTTCGCCAACTCGTCAGCAAAGTTTCACCTCACTTACAAGAACAGGCAACGACAGCCCACTACGAGGACCTCGAATTGTCACCGGAAAGCGATGAAGAAGAGGTCAATCAGCTCTAGTCTGAACGAGACCAATGCCAGAGATCAGACTGCAAATTCCTCGACGTGCTCTGCCATGTGTGCGGGAAAAGAGGCCACATCGGACAGGTCTGTAGAAGCAAACAAGGACCCAGCCAGCCCCCCAGGGGGGCTAACTATCGCCAATCTACAGGAAGCCGTCCTGTAAAGCGAGAACCCTTGAACCACTGATGGAACAACCACTCCTACAGAAACAAACCCATAAACCACTCAACAAAGCGAGAAGAGGCGCACCAAACTATTACGATTGGTCATGCCTCATCACTGGACGCCAAGAAGATCTGGGTGAAGGTGGCCATTGAAAACCAGCCTTGTATGATGGAAGTCGATTCAGGATTGTCCCTCTCGATGGTTTCCTGGAAGACCCTCAAGCAACTCATCCCTACCATCTGGCGACAAGACCTCCGATTCCAAAGAATCATTATCAGGGAAATCAAATTCCAGTCGTTGGATCCAGCCAAGTCCGTGTCTCATTTAAAAATCGTACTGCATCTCTACCCTTGACTGTTGTCAACAGGGATCGGCCTAGCTTGTTAGGCCTCCAATGGTTCGCTCCACTTGGAATTGAAGTAGCCAGCATTCACTGAACCAGCAGCAACGACTGGGAGGAGGCTCTCGTCCAGGAATTCCAGGACGTCTTTGCAGATAAACTAGGCGAGTACAAGGGGACCCCGATATCATTTAACCTCAACCCTGAAATAGCTCCCATCCGCCTTAAGCCTCGTCGAGTTCCACTTGCCCTTAAACCAAAGATTGACGAGCAGCTTGATAAATTAATAGCCCAGGGGGTGTTAGAACCAACCGACCATTCTCCCTGGGAAACCCCGATCGTGACACCCATCAAGCTGGATAGATCATTAAGAATTTGTGGGGACTACCGAGCCACCCTGAATCACGCCCTGCAGCAAAACACTTACCCGGTACCAGTGGTGCAACACCTTCTCCATTCCCTGGGGGGCGGAGGAGTAATTTACAGTCACCTGTGACCCTCTTTTCCCCTCCCCCCAGGTTATCATAAATCAGATTATCCAATGAAGCACCTCATGGATTGGGTGTCATCAATCATGTTCTCCAATGTGGGAAGAAGATCCGGTAACCTAGCTACAATCTTTATAGATAAAGGTGGAATGTACTTCAGGTTTTAATGCTCCTTCAGATATTCCCCCCTTGTTTATGGCAACTCGAAAACAGGCATAGGAATGTTTTATAAGTTGACACCATAATGCTTCTGCCACAACTAACATCGGAAATATGGGGATTGGATTACTGCCATGCACTCTACAGGCAGCTACCCTTTGAACAGTCACTAAATCAACGGTTATAAGTCCAGAACTACCTATATCATCTTCATTTAATGACCCTGTAATTCCTTGCCAAGTGGAGTCTGGACAACTGAAAGGAGCTAGCAGAGTGTTTATTGGCCGGATGCCCTTCCTGACGCCAATACAGAGTTTTGTTCAGCAGATATATTTTCATTGTGCCCAGAGAGAGAAATATCTACCTCTACCTGCAATCGAACTCACAGCCTCCTGATTGTGAGGTGAGAACTCCACCTTTACCATTCCACCACTCCCACAACTACCTATCTCCACTACTCCCAGGACTACCTAGCTAGGGAAGAAAAAAGGCCATCTGTTTTGTTCTCACCAACTCCAACAATGTTGAGTCCATCACAACTCTACTCTCTTTCCTTGTCATTCCAACCATGCACCTAAAATAAAATTCAGCAGCCTTTTAAGAGCTGCTTTTGAATGTGTTTTTTTCAGAGTCTTCAATCGATGGTACAATGGAAAAAAAAAGGAATGCAAAAAAAAAAAAAATACAATGCAAAAAAAGATTTTAAAAAAATGCTTGATGGAAACCAAAAGGTTTTTTTGCATCTCGGGATGACTTAAAGAACAGAACAGCTCGTTCTCCTACTTATATAAACTTTTCAGCCATGAGGATTACCACTCAAATGTCAACTTTGGCGTCTCTGCTTTTGATGATCTGATGACGACTTCTTACAATCTGCTCAGCAACGCCGATCTATCTTTTCATGGTTTCTTTGTGGCTAATCTTGTCAGAGCTTTCTTTTGGGTTGAACTTTTGCGGAGAAGAGAAAAGTTGGGGAAACGGCACACTTTGACATTTATGCTGCATATATCAAAGAGCTTTCAATCCTGGGCTTTCGAAGAAAGAAAGAAAGAAAGAAAGAGAGAAAGAGAAAGAGAAAGAAAGAGAAAGAGAAAGAAAGAAAGAAAGAAAGAAAGAAAGAAAGAAAGAAAGAAAGAAAGAAAGAAAGAAAGAGAGAGAGAGAAAGAAGAAAGAAAGAAAGAAAGAAAGAAAGAAAGAAAGAAAGAAAGAAAGAAAGAAAGAAAGAAAGAAAGAAAGAAAGAAAGAAAGAAAGGAATTGTGAAGGAAAATGTGTGTGTGTGCTTACCATCCTCCACTTTTTACTCCTTCTATTCAGGCCAGAAGGGGAGAACTTGCCACAGCCAACTCATTGCGGTCAACTTGCCATGGCCAATTTGCTGCAAACAATTCACTGCAGGACAACTCCATCCATCCATCCATCCATCCATCCATCCATCCATCCATCCATCCATCCATCCATCCATCCCTGTCTATCTATCTATCTATCTATCTATCTATCTATCTATCTATCTATCTATCTATCTATCTATCTATCTATCTATCATCTATTTCTATCTATTGCTATCCCTCTCTCTCCCTCCCTCTCTCTATCTGTATCTGTCTATTTCTGTCTGTCTGTCTATCTATCTGTCTGTCTGTCTGTCTGTCTATCTAATCTACTACTATCTAATCTACTAGACCAGACCACAAGAAACAATCCTGATAAGGTACTACTAATATTTAAAAAGAGAAGGAATAATAGCCTTAAGTGTGTGTGTGTGTATATCTCTGTCTCTGTCTCTCTCTGTCTCTCTCTATATATACACACACACAAACACACACACACACACACACACACATTCTACCTACCTACCATGTTTCTCACAAAATGAGGCGGGGCCTTATTTATTTTTTTTGACCCCCAAGGCTGTCTTTTCAGGGGTGACTTAATTCCCCCTCCCTTGCATCCTCAGGTGACCGGGTGGCAATGGCTTGGATGTTGACCTCGGCGTTGGTGGGGCACTTAGTATCGGGAGACCTTCCACCACTGTTGCTTTCCCTTCTCCCTGTGCTGCCGCGGCATTTAGAGCAATGCCGTGGCATTTGGCACAGCCACACGCGGCCAGCCAGGGCTCCTCCCTCCAACCGGAGCCTGGCAGAGACACTCAGCTTCAGGCGCTCCTGTCGCCACCTTCCTGGGCATCATTCAAAGTCAAAGCCTATTCTTTTAAAAATGACACCCTACTGGTACGACAAGGCCTCCCTTGCCTGAGAGAGCAGTCCAACCCTACGTGGGGAGGTGAATCTCCCGGAGCCACAGCGCAGGATTAGCCCACCCCAGAAGTGCCCAGCCGCCATCCCTGCCTGGCGCTGGGCAGAGTGCAAAGAGCTTTGCCTGGGGCACCCAGTGCAGATAACAGGTGGGCCCTCCTGCCCAGCAGTGGAGCTCTTGCCAAGGCAGCAAGCACCTCCCCGCCAAGCCCTCCGCTCATCCTGCCAGGGCCGCACCAGAGCCAGGCAGGCTGGGCAGAGCTGGGAAAGCGAGCTGCAGGTGTGCGCCCGCCTTCCAAGCGAAAGAGTCAGGCCGACCTGAGCTTGGCTTCCTTCCCAAGTCCCTCCAGCCTGAACCCGAAGGAGCCACCGGGAGAGGCTGCCCGAGGCAGTGATAGTGCCCACCCATCCGTGGACAGGGAGACAAGGCGATGGCTCGCGCCTCATCCTCCTTCGAGCTTAGCCCTGCTGAGTGAGCACCTCTGCCCGATGCCCATGCCGCTGCAGCATTTGGAGCTGCCGGTGCATTTGGAGATGCGTGGGGAAGGGGACAGGCTGGGCAAGGGGTGGAAAGGACGGGAGGCTTTGGGCTCTCTCCGCCAGACCCACCGGCCAGGGAAGCAGCGCTGCCTTCGCCTTGCCTTCCTGTCCATGGATGGGTGGGTGCTATCACTGCCTCGGACAGCCTCTCCCAGTGGCCCCTTTCTGCCAATTACAAAAGGCCACACTGCTTGCATCTGGATATATACTATGCCGATACATTACAACAGCCTAGGTTCTTCAGAAAAACTCAATGCCTATTGCAAAGGTGCTTGTTTTCAAGAGGCATAACTGGACTTTCTGGTTTCTCTTTGAAGATGTTTCCCTTCTCATCCCAGAAGCTTCTTCAGCTCTGACTGGATGGTGGGGAATGGAAGGATTGATACTCCTTGCAGACAGCTGGTCATTTGCATTTGTTTTAGAGAGTCACTGAGGCCACCTGGAGGTTTATTTGTGTCCTCGGGGTCACCTGAGTTTTGCAAATGGGTATGGAGCCTTCTGAAAGGGTTCCAATAATCTGCAATTTTTGTTCAGGAAATCTGTTTATACCATTTTAAGGTATTCATCCCAAACTACAGAAATGTCTGTGGAGATTTGTCAGTCATCCAGGGCATGGTTGTCCCAAATGTGCTTTTTCAAGAGGCAACTGGACTTTCTGGTTTTTCTGAGGAGACATTTTGCTTCTCATTCAAGAAGCTTCTTCAGCTCTGACTGAATGGTGAGGAATAGAAGGATTTATACTCTTTGTAGGCAGGTGGAATATTTGCATTCTTTTAGTGAGGCTCCATACCCATTTGCACTATGCAGATGGCCCTGAGGACTGGATTTGAGAGACCACCAAGTGGCCTCAACAGCTCACTAAAATAATGCAAATGACCAGCTGTCTGCAAGAAATATAAATCCTTCCATTCCCCACCATCCAGTCAAAACTGAAGAAACTTCTTGGATGAGAAGCGAAACGTCTTCAAAGAAAAAATAAAAATAAAGTCCAGTTGCCACTTGAAAAAGCACTTTTGGGACAACCATGACTGAGAATCTCCATAGACAATTCAATTCATATGAAGGCTGAAAACTGGCTGAAAAAAAGTGCCTTTTCACACTTATAACCATTGCACCATCCTCTCTCTTTTACATTCTCCTTCTTGCCTGCCTGCTTTCCTGCCTGCCTGTTTTTCTTTCTCTTTCTTTCCCCTTTTCTCTCTAATTCTCCTTTCTTCCTACCTCTCCTCTTTTTTTCTCTTTCCCTTTCTTTCTCTTCCCCTTTCTTTTTTTCTCTTACCTTTCTTCTTTTCTTCCCTTCTCCCTCCCTCCTTCCCTTTTTCCTTCCTTCCTCCATCCCTCCCTCTCATCTTCTCCTTTCCTCCCTCCCTCCTTCCCTCTCTCCCTCTTTCCTTCTTTCCTTCCACACTTTCTCATTTTTCTTCCTTTCTTCCTTTCTTCCTTCTCCTTCCCTCCCCCTCCATTCCTTCCTTCTCCCTCCTTCTCCCTCCATTTCCTTCCCTCCTTCTCTCTCCTTCCCCTTTCATTTCCTTCCTTCTTTCTTCCTCCCTCCATTCTCTCCTTCCTTCTTTCATTCTCATTCCCATCCTTCTCCCTCCTTCCCCCTCCCCTCCTGTCTGTCCCTCCTTCCTAATAAGAACAAAAGTCTCAATTGGCTCTGATCTGGCTACTTCATCTTGGATCAGGGCACAGTGTATTTTCTTTCGAATCAATAAGAACAGGGAGTGACATTTTCGGTACTTAATGGAACATGTCATCTGACACTCCTCTGTAGCCGAAGGAAAGAATAACAATTGCTTACAACTTCTGGAAGGTTAAGGCAGGGTTGAAATTTTCTTCTGCGTAAATTCTCTCTCTATTTTTTTTTTTTTTCATTTTCAAAGCAAAGAGCTTTTGGCAAAATAAAGAAAAGATTCAAGGAGGGTAGCTTTTTGGTGAAATTTCTCTATATAGCATTATTTCTTCTTGCTTCCCCATCTTATTTTTCACTAAATTCCCTCTCCACTAATATAAGGTTATAGGGATATGGTGGCTCAGTGGCTAAGACGCTGAGCTTGTTGATCATCAAGGTTGATCATAAAGGTTTGGTGGTTCGAATTCCTAGCACCGCATAACACAGTGAGCTCCCATTACTTGTCCCAGATTTTGCCAACCTAGCAGTTCGAAAGCACATTAAAAAAAGAAAAAAATGCAAGTAGAAAAATAGGGACCTCTTTGGTGGGAAGGGAACAGCGTTCCGTGCACCTTCAGCATTTAGTCATGTCGGCCACATGTCCACGGAGACATCTTTGGACAGTTTCAGCACCACCCCCTAGAGTGCAGAAAAACCAATTGCTACCAACCTGCCTCCCATTGAGGACCTGTATTCTGCATGAGTCAAAAAGAGGGCTGGTAAAATGTTTACAGAGCCCTCACATCCCAGACATAAACTGTTTCAACTCCTTCCCTCAAAATGATGCTATAGAGCACTGCACACCAGAACAACTAGACACAACGACAGTTTTTCCCGAAAGCCATCATTCTGCTAAACAAATAATTCCCTCAACACTGTCCAACTATTTAAGTCTGAACTGCTATCACTATTAATCTTCTCATCACTCCTTATCACCCATCCCCTCCCACTTGTGACTGTATGACTGTAACTTTGTCACTTGTATCCTTACGATTTATTTTGACTGTTTCCTCGTATGATTTGATTGCTTATTGTACCCTATGACTATCATTAAGTGTTGTAGCTGATGATTCTTGACTCTTGACAAATGTATCTCTTTTTTTTATGTACACTGAGAGCATTTTCACCAAGACAAATTCCTTGTGTGTACAATCACACTTGGCCAATAAAGAATTCTATTCTTTCTTTCTTTCTTTCTTTCTTTCTTTCTTTCTTTCTTTCTTTCTTTCTTTCTTTCTTTCTTTCTTCTTTCTTTCTTTCTTTCTTTCTTTCTTTCTTTCTTTCTTTCTTTCTTTCTTTTTTCTATCATCTATCTATCTATCTATCTATCTATCTATCTATCTATCTATCTATCTATCTATCTATCATCTATTTATATCTATCTGATTTGATTGCTTACTGTACCCTATGACTATCATTAAGTGTTGTGCCTTATGATTCTTGACAAATGTATATTTTCTTTTATGTACACTGAGAGCATTTGCACCAAGACAAATTCCTTGTGTGTCCAATCACACTTGGCCAATAAAAGAATTATATTCTATTCTATTCTATAGCCAGAAATGACTATCATGTATGTGTAAGGGGAAATTTTACCTTTAAAAAGAAGGTTATAAGGACATAGGTGATGGTGATCCAGGAATGGGTGCAACTTATGTACTACCTGATGGTGTGCAAATGCTCTCTGACTTACTACAGGCAGTCCTCGACTTACAACGGTTCATTTGGTGAACATTTGAACTTACAACATTGAAAAAAAGTGACGTATGACCATTTTTCACAAAACCGTTGCAGCATCTATAGGATGATAGAAATTCATCTGTTTGGCAATTGACTCACATTTATAACAATTGCAGTGTACTGGGGTCACATTTTGCGACCATCTGACAAGCAAAAGTCAAGGAGGAAACCAGATTCACCTAACAACCATTGCTACTTACTTAACGATTGGCTTGATTCTCCTAACAACAGTGACAAGAAAAGTCACAAAATGAGTCAAAATTCATGTAACAAATGTATCATTTTAGCAACATAAATTTGGGGCTCCATTGTGGTGGTAAGTCCAAGACTACCTGCTATTATTTACTTCTGAATCTGGCCTATGTACAATCTCCTTTTGGTCTCCCATCCAGATATTAATCAATCCGATAACTTTACTGAGCTATTTTTCCCGGGGAGCAGCCAAAGTAAGCTAGAGGTCCCCTTCAAAATTCTTATCCAAACACTTCATAAATGACTTAGATGAGGGAATAGGAGGAGAACTTACCAAATTTGCAGATGATACTAAGCTGGTAGAAATAGCTAACACCCAAGAAGATAGGCTCAAGATCCAGATGGATCTTGACAGACCAGAACATTGGCCTTGTCTACCAAATGAAATTCAGTGTAGGGAAAAGTGAAGTCCTACACTTAGGCAGAAAAACCAAAAGTACACATACAGACGGGGTGAAACCTTGCTCAATAGCAGGAACTGTGAGAGGGATCTTGGAGTCTTAGTGGACAACCAACTAAATAGGAGCCAGCAGTATATGGCAGCAGCCAAGAAAGCTAATGTAACCCTAAGTTGCATTAACAGAGGGATACAATCTAGACCAAGGGAGATACTAATACCACCCTATAAAGCCTGAATAAAACACACCTAGAATACTGCACCCAGTTTTGGTCACCACAATGTCAAAAAGATGTTGAGATTCTATAAAAAGTACAGAGAAGAGCAACCAGGATGATTAGGGGACTTGAGACTAAAACATATAAAGAATGGTTACAAGAACTGGGCTTGGCTAGTCTAATAAAGAGAAGGACCAGGGGAGACACAATAGCAATCTTTCAATATTTGAGGGGCTGCCACAAAGAGGAAGGGGTCAAGTTCTTTTCCAAAGCACCCGAAGGCCAGACAAGGAAGAATGGATGAAAACTGAACAGAGAGAGATTCAACCAGGAAATAACAATGAGAACCATCAATCAATGGAACAGAAGTTGCTCTCAGAAATTGTGGGAACTTCATCACTTGAGACCTTCAAGAAAAGATTGGATTGCCATTTGTCAGAAATGGTGTAGGGTCTTCCACTTGGGTGGGGGGTTGGACTAGATGACCTTTAAGGTCCCTTCCAACTCTGATTATTATCTTATCTGTTAAGCACAAATGATATCAATAGCAATAGCACTTAGACAGCACTTAGCTCCTTTCACAGCTCCGTCTAAGTAATTTACAGAGTTAGCCTCTTGCCCCCAACAATCTGGGTCTTCATTTTACCCACCTTGGAAGGACAGAAGGCTGAGTCAACGTTGAGCCTGGTGAGATTTGAACTGCCAAATTTCAAGCAGCCAGCAGTCAGCAGAAGAAGCCTGTAGTCCTGCACGCTAACCATGGTGCCACTGTGGCACATAAATGATATGCTTAATGTTGGAGCACACTTGGAATATTGCATCTAGTTTTGGTTGTCATGGTATGAAAAAGATGTTGAGACTCTGCAAAGTGTGCAGAGAAGATCAACAAAGATGATTAGGAGACTGGAAGCTAAAACATATGATGAACGATTGTGGGAATGTCTAATCTAGTGAAAAGAAAGACCAGGGGAGACATGATAGCAGTCTTCCAATATTTGAGGAGCTCCTACAATGTTGAAAGGATGGAACTTTTCCAAAGGGGGGAAAAAAAAAAGCAAGATGAGAAACAATGGATGGAATCTAATCAAGGAAAGAAGCAACCTGGAATTAAGGAGAAACTTTGTGAACATTTAATCAGGGGAATAATTTGCCTGCAGAAATTGTGGATGATCCAACACTGGAAGTTTTTAAAAAAGAGATTGGTGTAGGCAGGGGGTTGGACTAGAAGACCTCCAAGATCCCTTTCAACTCTGTTATTCTGATCTCTCCAAGACAGTAGATTGGAGAATTAAAAGGGAACTTTACAGTGAAGTTAAATTTAAGGAAGTGAGCTCTGACCCCTGGTCTCATGTGATATCAGGAATCCCACGGAGCAGAGGGAGTCTGGCAATCTTTAAATTGACTTATTAATAATTTATATCACTTTGAAATTCACAACCCAGGCCTATCAAAAATAATCAGGTAGAAGCTGGCATTAGAAATTAAATATGTGGGTAATAACATGATTGGGCATTCTAGGGACTATGGATTTGCATTTCATTATGGGATCGTTTTAATTTACTTTTTAAACTGTATATATACAGATTTAAGAAATCTCCAAAGATTGTTACATATATCATGCACAGCTATGGGGTCTGTTTGTTTCCCAGGATGTTTGAGGCAAGGCTTGGCACCTGCTCCCAGTGTGATTCTATTTTATTTTATTTTTCCATTTGAAGGTGTTATGGACTAAGCCAACACAGCAGTAACAACCCTAAATAGCTTTACTTTGCAGCAGGCTTTTAATCCTGCACTCCTCATTGGCCCACGAATAGCGAGTCGTGATTGGTCATTTCTGGCCAGTCTGATTGGCTGTTAATGGGCCCCTCTGATTGGATGCTAGTGAAAGCGGTAAACTCAAATCATTGGTTGTTTTGACAGCAGCCAGCTCTATAAAAGAGCTGCTGCTGCCCAAGTATTTGCTCTGATCTTATTTCACAATAAAGAGTTGAAGTCACCGTTCAATGTCTCATCTCCGTTCCTTGCGCCCATGCTCAGGACTTAACACTGTTGATGAGGATGGGATACGGAGATGATAGAGCTGACTAAGTACGCATCGAACAAGACAGAGCATGTGGCTGAAGAGCGCACGCAACAAACGGCAAGATGACCAGCGGCGCCATACCACACGCTCCATTCAACCCAGCAACCAAAGACTGGGACTCGTATATAGATCGTTTCCAGATGTTGCTACGCCTGGCAAGAAATGAGCGGTGTTCCTGACTCATTGCGGCCCCACCGTTTTCAAAATGGCTAAAGCACTTGCCAAACCGGCAGAAGTGAAGACCATGGATTGGGATAACCTCACCCCGATCCTCCGGGCCCATTACACACCTGTAGTACCTACACTGATACGAAGACACGAGTTTTACCAGAGGGACCAATGGAAGAACGAGAGTGTTGGGGATTTCGTAGCCGAACTCCAGAACCTAGGAGGCCTTTGTGGTTTTGCAAACCTCGAGGAAGCCCTGAGAGACCGCAGAGTTCTGGGATTAGATGCACCACACGTACAGAGTAAACTTATGGCAAAAGGAGACATCAGCCTTGCAGATGTCATTGCTGACGCTACTGCCGCAGAATCAACCAGGAAGTCAGCCGCTTGAATGCGCCGAGCGAACGCACCACTTCACCAACTCGCTAATGATAGCCCACTCGCTGCTGAGAAGCACGCTATCACCACCCACCATGAAGACCTCGAGTCATCCTCAGACAGTGAGGAAGAGGAGGTCAACGAGCTCCACTCAGAATGAGAGCAAAGGAACCAGAGACTTCCATGCCAATATGCTGGTTGTGGGGCAAACCACCCGCGATCGGACTGCAAATTCCTCGACTCACTCTGCCATACCTGTGGGAAAAGAGACCACATTGCAAAGGTCTGCAGAAGCAAGTGAGAGTCCAGTCCCAGCCGAAGGGAGAACAACCTCCACTGGGAGACAGGCAAACCTCCTGAGAATCGGGACCGTCAACTCCCACCAACTCCTGCCGACTCCCACCAATGGAACAACCACTGCTACTACAGAAATCGAGCACCTGCCTCTTCAATGAGATGAGAAGAGGCACACCAAACCATTGTTATCGACAACGCTTCATTGTTCGATGCAAGAAAGATCCATGTAAGGGTTACTATTGAGAATCGACTGTGCGTGATGGAAGTCGATTCGGGATCATCCCTATCGATGGTATCCTGGAAAACCCTCAAACAGCTGATCCCTGCCATCTGCCACCAGGACCTCAGCACTCAATGAATCATCCTAAAAGGCTACCAGGGAAACAGAATTCCAGTTGTCGGTTCCAGCCACATCCAAGTATCCTTTAAGGACCGCAC
This sequence comes from Hydrophis major, assembly GCA_033807585.1. Lineage (NCBI taxonomy): Eukaryota > Metazoa > Chordata > Lepidosauria > Squamata > Elapidae > Hydrophis > Hydrophis major. The sequence continues at coordinate 375,760,800 of CM066329.1, forward strand.
CGCGACGCTTCCCCTGACTGTCGTCGATTGTGACTGACCCAGTTTGTTAGGGTTACAGTGGTTCATCCCACTCGGGATTGAACTAGCCGGCATACACCAAACTAGAAGCGATGACTGGGAAGATGCCCTCATCCAAGAATTCCAGGATGTGTTCACAGGAACATTAGGCAAGTACAAGGGGACCCCATATCATTTAATCTCAGTCCCGATGTAGCTCCCATTCGGCTTAAGCCTCATCGGGTGCCTTTTGCCCTCAAGACGAAGATTGATGAGCAGCTCGATAAACTGATAGCCCAGGGTGTATTGGAACCGATTGACCATGCCCGCTGGGAAACTCCAATTGTAACACCCATGAAGCCAGATGGTTCGTTAAGAATTTGTGGGGATTACCGGGCCACCCTAAATCATGCCCTTCAACAGAGCGCTTACCCAGTACTGGTGGTCCAACACCTTCTTCATTCCCTGTGTGGCGGAAAAGTATTTGCGAAATTGGACTTAGCTCAGGCGTACCACAACTACCTGTAGACGCGACAACTGCAGAAGCCCAGACAATAGTTACACATAGAGGCGCCTTCAAGTGCAATAGACTCCAATTCGGAGTAAGCGTGGCACCTGGCATTTTCCAAAGTTTGATAGAGAGACTATTACAAGGCATAAAAGGCGTCATGCCTTATTTTGACGACGTCCTAATAGCTGCCCCCACTAAAGTGTTATTAGTACAACGACTCAGAAAAGTTCTTCAGAAATTTAAAGATGCTGGTCTGAAAGTAAAAAGGGACAAGTGTCAACTTTGTACGGAGAGAGTGGAGTTCCTTGGATATCTTCTCGACAGACAGGGAATCCATCCCACCGAAAAAAAACTAACCGCAATCAAAAACGCCCCGAGACCTAGGAATAAGACAGACCTCCAAGCTTTCCTGGGACTCATCAACTTTTATAACATCTTCTTGCCCCAGAAGGCGACTGTAGCTGAGCCCCTACATAGACTTCTTAACAAAAAGGCTTACTGGTCTGGGGACGGCGTGAAGAAAGGGCATTCCAACAAGTAAAAGACCTCTTAACCTCCGATGCTGTATTGATGCAATACAACGAGACTCTACCCTTGACGGTTACCTGTGAAGCCTCACCATTTGGAGTGGGAGCCATTTTAAGCCATGTCCTACCAAATGGGAATGAGGCACCTATTGCGTTCTTTTCGAGAACTTTGTCTAAGACCGAAAGGAACTATAGTCAACTTGATAAAGAGGCTCTCACTATTGTATCCGCAATTAAATGTTTCCATGAATATGTGTATGGGAGACCCTTTGCCATTATTACAGACCACAAGCCGCCACTTGGTATTTTGGTGGGAAACAAACCAACTCCCCATATCACTAAAAATGACACATTGGTCAGAATTTTTAGCCGCCTAAGATTACTGATTGCAACACCGCCCGGGGAAAACCATTCCCCACACTGATGCTTTGAGCCGCTCTCCACTACCAGACATCATAGTGGACCCAGCTCCAACCTTAGCCATATTGCAAATCAAAACCCTCAAATTGCTGCCGCTGACCGTTCAAGACATCGCCTTAGAAACAAAAAAGGACCCTGTTTTGGCACGAGTCCTCAGCTGGGTGGAACGGGGTTGGCCAGTCAGCGCAACCAATGACACGTTTAAGCCATTCAGGAATCGACAGACAGAACTATTCTCCCAAAAGGGTTGCATCTTGTGGGGAGACAGAGTTGTAATCCCTGAGAAATTGCAACATAAAATATTAAAAATGTTGCATGATGGACATCCAGGCATCGTGCGGATGAAGGCATTGGCCAGGAGTTACGCAAGGTGGCAAACAGATAGAGACCTGGGTAGCAAAGTGCAGCAAATGCCAGGAGACTCGTTCTATTCCTCCAAAAACTCCCCCAACTCAGTGGGAAATGCCTTGAGGCCCTTGGTCCCGTATCCACATCGATTTTGCGGGACCCACGAGAGGACACACTTTCCTCCTAACAGTGGATGCCTATTCAAACTGGCTCGAAGTCCACAGGATGAAAAGCACCACCACAGAGGCGGTCACTAAAAAACTGAATAAACTATTCGCTACCCATGGATTGCCGGATGTCCTGATCTCTGATAATGGCCCCCAATTCACTGCCCTGCCATTCAAACAATACCTGGCAGATCGGGGCATCCGCCATGCCTTAACATCGCCAGCTCACCCTGCAGCCAATGGTAGGGCTGAGAGAATGGTTCAATTTGTAAAAAAGACTTTGCACAAAATGGACTACGGCGACATTGATGACAAAATAAACTGGATGCTTCTCTTCCAGCACATAACCCCAAACAGTACCATGAACAGAACCCCAGCTGAACTCCTCATGGGCCGGAAACTTCGCTCGCATCTCGATCGCCTCCACCCAAACTACACGCCTGAACAACCCCCAGGATCCAGCAGCAAGTGTCGGGCATTCCAGGAAGGTGACCCCATGTTTGCGAAAAACTTCTCGGGCGACCCACTTTGGGTCCCCGTTACCATAACGCAACTTAAGGGACCCCGATCCTATCGCCTACAAACTGCAGATGGTAAGATGTGGAAGCACCACATAGACCAACTCCATTCCAGATTAGCACCTAGTCCTATCTCAGCCCCTTGAATCTCTAGCTGGAGGGGGGAGGAACATAGAGGAGGCCGAAGAAGAAATAACAATCGAAACCCAACAGTCTGCACAACCAACCAGGGGATACTCACCATCAGAAAGAGAACCGAGCCAGGGAGTGGCCTCACCGCGTGACAGCACTGCGATGGAAACAGATCAAGGGAACCCGGAAGACAGCACTGGCATAAGCAGGGAAAGCAGCCCAGAGCCATTCGAAGGAACAGTGGGACCATTTTCCCCATCCAGCCCAGCTAGCAGCCCACCGGAACCAGAGCCAGGACAGAAACTGGTGGAACAGTGCAGGTCAAGCAGACAGGTGAAGCGATCTGCCTATTTACGAGAATACGTCACCCCACCCCTCAGACAGAACCTAGGGGAGAGGGGTGTTATGGACTAAGCCAACGCAGCAGTAACAACCCTAAATAGCTTTACTTTGCAGCAGGCTCGTAATCATTCACTCCTCATTGGCCCGCGAATAGCGAGTCGTGATTGGTCATTTCTGGCCAGTCTGATTGGCTGTTAACGGGCCCCTCTGATTGGACGCTTGTGAAAGCGGTAAACTCAAATTATTGGTTGTTTTGACAGCAGCCAGCTCTATAAAAGAGCTGCTGCTGCCCAAGTATTTGCTCTGTTCTTATTTCACAATAAAGAGTTGAAGTCACCATTCGATGTCTCATCTCCGTTCCTTGCGCCCATACTCAGGACTTAACAGAAGGGTTTCAAAAGAAGATGTGCTAAAAGTCTTCCAGGAGACGGAAGGAGAGAGGGAGGGGACTTGGTTTTTATTGTTGTCAGTCTTCCTTGCAAATCTATGAGTGTAGGCCTAGTTAGAACTTCAATAAAACACTTACATTTGCAAAAGGATGTGACACATTTATTGCAGCTGCCAATTTCCCTAGATGGAAAATCCACTGCTGAGAAAGCTGCTGGAGAACGCAAAGCAGGAGATTTTTCTTGCAGCAGAGACAGACCTCAATAGCTCAGTAGAACATAGAATATGCAATAATATAGTTGGAAGGGACCTTGGAGGCAGTAGTGCGATTCATTTTTTTTTAAAAAAAATATTGGTTCTGTGGGTGTGGCTTGGTGGGCAGGGCCGGGGAGGGATACAGTAACATCTCCAGTCCGAGGTGGTATTTGCCAATTCTCTGAACTGCACAAAATTTCTGCTCCTGGTTCTCCAGAACCAGTCAGAACCCACTGAATACCATCTCTGGTTGGAGGTCTTCTAATCCAAACCCCTGCTCAAATAGGAGACCCTATATTATTTCAGACAAATGGTTGTCCACTCTCTTTTTGAAAGCCTCCAGTGATTGGAGCATTCACAATTTCTGAAGGCAAACTATTCCATTTAAATAGGAGCCAGCCATGTACATCAGCTGCCAAAGAAGCCAACACAGTTCTAGGCTGTATTAACAGAGGGAGAGAATCAAAATCAGGTGAAATGTTCATATGACTTTATAATGCCTTAGTAAGTCCACACTTGGAATGCTGCATCCAGTTTTGGTCGCCACAATGTAAAAAAGATGTTGAGACTCTAGAAAGAGTATAGAAAATAGCAACCAGGATGATTAGGGGACTGGAGGCCTAAAACATATGAAGAATGGTTGCTGGAACTGGATATGTCCAGTCTATGAAAAGAAGGAGTAGGGGGTAACATGATAGCAGTGTTCTGATCTCTCAGGGGCTGCCCCAAAGAAGAGGGAGTCAAGCTATTCTCCAAAGCACCTGGAGGCAGGACAAGAAGCAATGGGGGGGGGGGGGACTAATCAAGGAAAGAAGCAATCTAGAACTAAGGAGGAATTTCTCGACAGTGAGAACAATTGATCGGTGGAACAATTTGCCTCCAGAAGTTGTAAATGCTCCAGCACTGGGAGTTTTTAAGAAGAGGTTGGATAACCATTTGTCTGAAATGGTAGAGGGTTTCCTGGCTAGGCTGGGGGTTGGGCTTGAAGACCTCCAAGGTCCCTTCCAACTCTTCTCTTCTCTTCTCTTCTCTTCTCTTCTCTTCTCTTCTCTTCTCTTCTCTTCTCTTCTCTTCTCTTCTCTTCTCTTCTCTTCTCTTCTCTTCTCTTCTCTTCTCTTCTCTTCCTGTATTTCTATTTCTATTCTATTCTATTCCATTTCTATTCCTATTCCTATTCCTACTTCCAGTCTAGTCTAGTTATTTCTATTTCCATTTCCATTTCCATTTCCATTTCCATTTCCATTTCCATTTCCATTTCCATTTCCATTTCCATTTCCATTTCCATTTCCATTTCCATTTCCATTTCCATTTCCATTTCCATTTCCATTTCCATTTCTATTCCTAATCCTATTCTATTCCATTCCATTTCATTCATAGAGTCCTTTCTGTAGTGACTTCCTGGAGAACAAGGAGGAAAAGTGCTTTTTTTGCTTATTTATTTCACTCAGCCTTCGGGCATTAATTATTTCATTCTGGTTGGTTTGGCGCATTTGCAAAACCAACCAACCCATTGCATTTATCAATACTTTGTGTTGTGTGTACATAAATATTTAATAAAGTGTGAGCTTGGAGTTAAGTGCAGGGTTCTGGCCCTGCACTTCTGATTGGCTGTTAAGCGGCCGGACCGGATTGGCCCATCCTGGGGAATCCGATTGGCCCATAACAGAGAGTTCCTCTTGGTTATAAGAGCTAGCGCTCCTAGCTCGTTATTGGTTAAAAGTTACAGGGTTTGCCTATATAAGGCGTGTTTAACTGCTATTGAGTGAGAAATCACAATGTAAATAAAGAGCTGAAGTTCACCGTTCAGAGGCTTGTCTCCATTCTTTCTAGCCCATGCTCAAAACTTAACACTGGCGACGAAGGTGGGGTTTGGAGATATCCGAACCAACGAAACTTCGAAGAACACCAAGCACGTGACAGACGACGCCAACAACGGAACCATGTCCGGCGGCATCGTACCACCCACTCCGTTCGATCCAGTACAGGAGGACTGGGAGTCCTGTTAGGGATAACATTGTTTGCCCTAACTGGTTTAGGTAAAATAATAACTAAGTAATCATAGTTTGTATGTTAAAGTGTCTGCAACTTTAACTGTGGGATAGTAATTAAGGGAGTGGTTGTGAAAGCACTTTAAAAGAAGCAAGACGACAGCTTGCTCTCTCTCTGGCTTTGATGATCCCTGATGACTGCTTGGAATCAAGACTGCATTGCTCGAACGGGAGAGAAAACAAAGGACTGATTTGTAAGTGAACTGACATAGGATATTCTACACAGACTTTGCTAACTGAATATCCCTGAATGGACTGATTAAATGATACATGACTATTGGACTGTTATTTTGACTATGCTATGAACTCATAATGGAATAAACTATATTTTTGATAGCACAAGCGTATCTGTTATTTTTACTGTTATGTTAATAAACATACAAGCTTAGCTCACTCATTTATCTGTGTGCCTATCTGACTAACGCTGCACATTCTGTTTAGCTTGTCTCCCTAACCCTGGTTGGGGAAACCAGGCTTAACACTGGTTATGGGCCCAGAGGCTGCAAAGTCAGTTTAACTAGGATAAAACAGATTTATGTAAAAGTGAGAGTTTGTGTTGTTATACATTACAGTAAACAGACAGCTGTGTTTTATTAATTATAGTTTTATATCCATATAAGAAAACATGGCACAAGTCAATCTACAAACTTTGTCCCTTATATCCAAGTTTGATGGAACAAACCATGTATCATGGTCTATGAAATGTAGTCTGCTTCTACGAAGAGAAGGTTTGTGGAACATAATTGAAAATCCACCAAACGTAGAAGAATGGGATGCAGAGGATGATGAAGATAAACTAAAGATAGAAGAATTTATGCATAAAAATCAACAAGCTATTTGCATAATTGGGTTAACCTTAACTGATCAGCAACTTGTTTATATCCATGGAGAGAAAACGGCTGTTGGGTGTTGGCAGAATCTGAAGAGGATTTATGTTCGAGATAATGTTGGTGCTCACATAAATCTAACATGGAAGCTTTTCAGTACGCATCTCCAGACGAATGGTGATATGCTGAGTCATTTGAAAACTATGCAAATCATTTTTCAAGAACTGCAAGAGAAAGAGCTTATTTTCTCTGAACAACACCAAGTCTACATAATTCTATCTTCCCTTAACGAAAGTTATGATAACTACGTAACTTCACTTGAAATTTTGCCAAAGGAAAGTTTAACTTTAACTGATATAACTGGCAGATTGATTGAAGAGGACAGAAGAAGGCTTGAAAGAAATGAGTTAAGGAGGGAACAACCTCAAAAAAGAAGATAATGAATCTCCTACTGCATACGCAATTAAAAAGTGTTTTAATTGTGGAGGAAGAGGACATTTGGCAAGATTTTGTAAAAAGGCAAAGCGCCAGAACGCTGGCCAGAATACTAAAAGTCATCAAAAGATAAATAAAAATTTAGAGTTAGCCATGTATACTAACGGAGCTGTAAAAAATAATTTATGGGTGGTTGACAGTGGAGCATCCCACTGTATAACAAATGATAACAAAAATTTTATTAAAATGTCCAAGAGTACACAGCAGATATCGTTAGCCAATGGCTGGAAACTGAAAGCTAAAGGTTAAGGTATAGCATATTGTTCTTTTATAAAAGAGAATGTAAAAATGTTATATGTATCACAACTTAAGTTTAATTTAATTTCAGTTAGAATTTTGGTTAAACTAGGATATGTAGTTACATTTAAAGGAGATAACTGCATAATTGAAAAACAAGATAAGAAAATTTCTGCATCTTTAAGAGGTGAATTATATGTGTTAAATGATGATGGTTTAAAGGTGGCTAACACAGTTTATGAAAATAAGAAACCTCATGATGAATGTATTCACTTGTTACATCGAAGGCTAGGGCATTTAAATTTTAAAATGCTTAAGAAAACTGTTGAATTATCTAAGGGAATAAGTTTGAAACCTTGTAATAAGTATTTGCAATGTAATGCCTGTAATCAAAGTAAGAGCAGGGTCACACCGGCTAATAGAGTTGATGGATTTACTACCAAAGAACCTTTAGAAGTAGTATTTGCTGATTTAATAGGTCCGAAAAAACCAAGTGTAGGAGGAGCTCGTTACATACTAAGTATAATGGACCACTATTCTAGATATGGGTTTTGCTATTTAATGAAGAGCAAAACTGAAACGTATCAAAATCTCTTTAATTGGATAAAATTTGCTGAAAGGAAAACTAAAAAGAAATTAGTAACTCTTATAACAGATAATGGTACGGAATTTACAAATAATAAATTCCAGAACAGACTAAGAATGTTAGGTATTCAACATAAAATGTCTGCACCATATAGGCCACAACACAATGCCTTTATAGAGAGAAGAGGCCAAACATTACAATCAATGACACGTACTATGATGTCTGATTCAGGATTACCTGACAATTTGTGGGGAGAAGCAATAATGTGTGGTAATCATATATTAAATAATGTTGTTAATTCAACAACAGGTGAATTACCATTCACACTGTGGCATGGTACAAAACCTGATTTAAGTTACATGCACACATTTGGAGCACCAGCATGGGTTCATATCCCTACACAACTTAGACACAAAGGACAACATAGAGCTAAAAGATTATATTTTGTAGGATATACATCTAATCATAGATCTTATAGATTCTGGGAACCAGGTACATCTAGAGTTTACACCAGTGCTAGTGCTAAATTCCTAGAACGTATAGGATGGAATAGATTAGAGCAAGATTTAAATAATGAAGTAATTATTGAACCTTACAAAAGGCAGAAAGATCAGACTAGTTATAAGAAGAGTCCAATTAAAGAAGAAGTCCATGAAGAACAAATAGGACCAGAACAAGAGGAAACAGTTGATCAGGAAGAGTTAGATAATCAAGAAGAGTTAATAAATGAAAGTCCACCTGTAAGTCCTGTAATACCTAGACATACTACACGTATAACTAGACCACCTGATAGGTATCAAGCAAGTATAGTTTGCCAAGTAATTAAAGTTCCAACTAGTGTAGATGAACTTAGGATGTATCCTGCTAAGGATCAGGAGAATTGGCAAAAGGCAATGGAAAAGGAACAAAATTCATTAAAGGTAATGAAAGTTTATGAAGATGCTAAATTACCTCCAGGAGAAAAATCCATTGGGTGCAAATGGATATTCAAAGTAAAAACTGGAAATGATGGGACTGTTACCCATAAAGCTAGGTTGGTAGCTCAAGGATTTAATCAAACTGCATCTGATTACGATGAAGTTTTTGCACCAAGTCTTAAAGCAACATCTTTAAGAGCAGCATTAGTGTGGGCAGCTAAGAAAAACTATATCATTAACCATTTAGATGTAGAAATTGCTTATTTGCATGCACCATTGCAGCACACTATATATTTAAGAAAACCAGTAGGTATAAGACAATGAAGTAAATAGTAATGATTGTTGGAAACTCAAAAAGAGTCTTTACGGGTTGAAACAATCTGGGTTTGAGTGGAACCAATATATTGTGAAAGAGTTAAACAATATAGGTTTTAAATCTGGTTTAGCAGATCCATGTGTGTTTAAAAGAGAAAATAATGGAACGGTGTCATTATTGTTATTATTTACAGATGATATTGCTTTGATAACTAAGACTAATAATGAAGCTAATGAGATTATATCATTATTAGCCAAAAAACATAAAATTAAAGCATTTAGGTGAAATTAAAAAGTATCTAGGATTGACAATTAACAAAACAAAAAATGGTTTTAAGATATCTCAAGAAGATAAAATTTGCCAATTAATTAAAACATATAAAATGGAACTTTGTAAACCGGCAAAGACTCCAATGAGTCAGGAAGTTTGCCAAACTAATGATCAAAGTCCCAATAAGTCTATATATCAATCTTTGATTGGCAGCTTATCATATATAAGCAATTGGTCAAGGCCAGATATAGCTTATAGTGTAAATCAGCTGGCACGTTTTAATTCGGATCCACATCAATGTCATTGGCAATCATTAAAGAGAATTTTAAGATATCTTAAAGGAACAATGAACCATGCATTGTATATAGAACCAAAGGGTGATTTGAGTCTTAGTGCCTATGCAGATGCAAGTTTTACAACTGACATAAACACAAGAAAATCAACATCTGGGATGGCTATATTATTTGGTAAGACACTTATAGGGTGGAGGTCAATCAGACAACAGCATATCAGCTTGTCCACAATGGAAGCGGAATTTTCATGTCTGTCATTATTATGCACTGACTTGATTTTGTACAAACAGTTATTATTAGACATGGGTATAACTGTTAAAGATTCCATTATTGTGTACGAGGATAACCAGGCAGCTATAAAGTTAGCTACTAGTATTGCTGTAAAAACTAGATCAAAGCATACTGATTTAAGATACTTAAATGTTAGAGAATCTGTAAAGAATGGGCTAATGAAATTGGAATACTGCATGACGGAAGAAAACATTGCAGACCAACTTACAAAAGTTCAAGGAGTAATTAAGTTTAAAGAGAGTTGTAACAAATATGATTTAAAGATGTAAATAGTTATATTATTATTTAACCTAAAAGGGGAGAATGTTAGGGATAACATTGTTTGCCCTAACTGGTTTAGGTAAAATAATAACTAAGTAATCATAGTTTGTATGTTAAAGTGTCTGCAACTTTAACTGTGGGATAGTAATTAAGGGAGTGGTTGTGAAAGCACTTTAAAAGAAGCAAGATGACAGCTTGCTCTCTCTCTGGCTTTGATGATCCCTGATTACTGCTTGGAATCAAGACTGCATTGCTCGAACGGGAGAGAAAACAAAGGACTGATTTGTAAGTGAACTGACATAGGATATTCTGCACGGACTTTGCTAACTGAATATCCTTGAATGGACTGATTAAATGATACATGACTATTGGACTGTTATTTTGACTATGCTATGAACTCATAATGGAATAAACTATATTTTTGATAGCACAAGCGTATCTGTTATTTTTACTGTTATGTTAATAAACATACAAGCTTAGCTCACTCATTTATCTGTGTGCCTATCTGACTAACGCTGCACATTCTGTTTAGCTTGTCTCCCTAACCCTGGTTGGGGAAACCAGGCTTAACAAGTCCTACATGGATCGCTTCCAAATGTTCTTAGAAACCAACAACTTAAAGGACGCCACACCAGGAAAGAAATGGGCGGTGTTCCTAACACATTGCGGTCCAACCGTATTTAAGATGGCTAAAGCACTAGCCAAACACCGAGAAGAGAAGGCCATGGATTGGGACGACCTCGAACCTCTCCTACGAGATCACTATGCCCCGACCATGCCTACGCTCGTGAGACACCACGAGTTTTATCAGAGGAGCCAGCGAAAGGGACAAAGTGTAGCCGACTTCATAGCAGACCTCTGAAATTTGGGAGGCCTCTGCGGGTTCACCGATTTAGAAGAAGCACTAAGAGATCGCATAGTTCTGGGACTAGATGCACCAGGCGTCCAAAGCAAGCTGATGGCAAAAGGCGACATCAGCCTTGCCGATGCCATCGCCGATGCTACTGCAGCAGAAGCAACCAGGAAGTCGGCTGCACAACTACGCCGAAACCGTGCTCCGGTACCACCACCGACAAGCGACATTTTATCCAGGTCTGAAGGACAGCTTACAACGACGCGCCACGAGGACCTCTCTTCATCGTCAGACAGTGATGAAGAAGGGGTCCATCGACTGCAGTCCGATCGGGACCATCACCCAAAGCCCTTAAGCCCTTGCGCTGGCTCTGGAGCCAACCATGCCAGGTCCGAATGCAAATTCCACGATGCACTCTGCCATGAGTGCAGGAAACAAGGCCACATTGGATGGGTCTGCCGCAGCTTGCCAGGACCCAGCCAGGCCTCAAAAGGGGCTAACTATTGCCAATCGACAGGAAACCGTCCTGTACGGCGAGAGTCAGTAAACCACTCCTACAGAAATCGAGCTTTGCAAAGAGAAGAGGCCCACCATACTATCTCTATCGGTCACACCTCAGCCTTGGACACTAAGAAAATCTGAGTCATAGTAGCCATCGAGAACCAGCCTTGCCACATGGAGGTCGACTCGGGATCGTCCCTCTCAATGGTGTCCTGGAAGACAATCAAGCAACTCATCCCCACAATTCAACGCCAAGATCTCCGCTTCCAACGCCTCATCCTCAAGGATTACCAAGAGAATGGAATCCCCGTCATCGGGTCCTGCCAAGTCTGAGTCTCCTTCAAGAAGCACACAGCATACTTACCTTTAACGGTCATTGATAGAGATAGGCCTAGCCTACTAGGCCTCCAATTGTTCCCGCCACTCGGCATTGAAGTGGCTGGCATAAACCGAGTCAGCGGCGGTGACTGGGAGGAAGACCTTATCTCTGAGTTCAGGGATGTCTTCGTGGACAGCTTAGGTGAGTACAAGGGGACCCCAAATTCATTCAGTCGAGATCCAAAAATAGCTCCCATTCGCCTAAAGCCCCGTCGAGTTCCGTTTGTCTTAAAATCGAAAAGCGACGAACAACTGGACAAACTGATAGCTCAGGGGGTGTCAGAGCCCATCGATCACTCCCCTTGGGAAACCCCTATTGTAACACCCATTAAGCCAGACGGGTCAATCCAAATTTGTGGGGACTACCGGGCCACTTTGAACCACGCCCTGCAGCAGAACGCATATCCAGTTCCGGTGGTGCAGCATCTCCTCCATTCCCTGGGGGGTGGGAAAGTCTTTGCTAAATTAGATTTAGCTCAGGCATATCAGCAATTACCAGTAGATGAAAAAACGACACAGGCCCAAACTATTGTAATGCACAGAGGTGCCTTTAAATGTACCCGGCTTCATTTCGGAGTTAGTGTAGCCCTGGGGATTTTTCAGAGCCTTATGGAAAGGTTATTGCAAGGAATTAAGGGTGTGGTCCCCTATTTTGATGATGTATTAATCGCAGCCCCTACAAAAAAAATCTTACAGGACCGGTTAAAATTAGTCCTAAAAAAATTCCAAGAGTCCGGTCTTAAAGTTAAAAAAAACAAATGTAAATTGTGTACTGACAGTGTTGAGTTTTTAGGGTACCTGATTGATAGCCAGGGCATTCACCCTACCGAAAGTAAACTAAAAGCGATAAAAAATGCTCCCAGGCCACGAAACAAAGCTGATCTCCAGGTGTTCCTAGGCCTCATCAATTTTTATAATGTATTTTTGCCGCACAAAGCAACGGTCGCTGAACCTTACACCAGTTGTTAGATAAAAAAGCAAATTGGCTATGGGGTTACCGTGAAGAACAGGCGTTCCGAAATGTTAAAAATCTGCTCACTTCTGACTCTGTACTCATGCAGTATAACGAGACTTTGCCGTTAGTTATAACCTGTGATGCATCACCTTTCGGGGTAGGCGCCATTTTGAGCCATGTACTGCCTAATGGGAACGAAGCCCCTGTTGCATATTTTTCAAAGACTCTTTCAAAAACTGAGCGAAACTATGGACAAATCAATAAAGAAGCCCTCGCAATTGTCTCAGCTGTGAAAAGATTCCATCAATACGTGTATGGCCGGGCTTTTACTATTGTGACTGACCACAAACCATTATTGGAGAAAATAGCCAGAGATAAGCCCACTTATCCCCTAGGATGACCCGATGGTCAGAATTCATAGCTGCTTATAACTATCGGCTGCAATACCGCCCGGGGAAAGCCATTCCCCATGCTGACGCATTGAGCCGAGCACCGCTTCCAGAGACTCTCGACGATCCTGCACCAATGGTAACCACGTTGCAAATCGAGGCACTCAACTCGCTGCCACTAACCGCCAGAGATAGCGCGAGAGAAACCAAATGCAACCACACCCTAGCACAAGTCCTAAGCTGGGTAGAACGCGGATGGCCATTGGACCAGTTATCAGATGACTTCACACCATTCAAGACTCCACAAACCGAGCTCTTCTCCCAGAAAGGCTGTGTCATCTGGGGCGATAGAGTCGTTATCCCAGAATGACTCCAGAAAGAGCTGCTGAGAACCTTGCACGATGGCCACCTCGGCATTGTGCGAATGAAAGCCCTTGCGCGAAGCTATGCATGGTGGCCGGGCTTTGACAAGCAAATCGAACAGTGGGTTAAAGCTTGTCCCAAATGCCAAGAAGTCAGCAACGCCCCACCAAAAGCTATGCCTACTGAATGGGAGACACCACGTGGACCCTGGTCCCGAATTCACTTGGATTTCGCAGGGCCAACCAAAGGCCACACCTTCCTGCTTACCGTCGACGCCTACTCGAATTGGCTCGAGATCTATCGCATGACGACTACGACCTCCGAGGCGGTTATCAAAACCTTAGACAGACTCTTTGCAACTCACGGATTACCAGACGTCCTGGTATCCGATAACGGCCTTCAATTTACTGCACTAGCGTTCGAGCAGTACCTCGCTGACTGCGGCATTCGCCATGCGCTCAGCTCGCCTGTGCACCCGGCGACCAATGGCAAAGCAGAATGCATGGTCCAATTTGTGAAGAAAACCTTGCAGAAGGTAGACTATGACAACATTGACAACAAGGTCAATCGAATCCTCTTCTTGCAACACATCACCCCACATAGCGTCACCAACAAAACTCCCGCCAAACTGCTAATGGGACGGAAGCTCTGCTCCCACCTCGACCGGTTGCATCCAGCTTATGAACCAGAGAAACCACTAGGATCCAGCGGCCACTGTCGTACCTTCCAGGTAGGAGACTTGGTATATGCTAAAAACCTATCGGGCGACCCGTTGTGGGTGGAAGCGACAGTAGTACATGTAACCAGCCCCAGATCCTACCTTGTACAATGCCTTGACGATAAACTTTGGAAACGTCATATCGATCAATTACGATCACGGCTTCCAGCAGCCAGTCCGTAACTCCCCTATGACCAAACTGAGGGGGGGGGAGGTACAGAAGAAGATGAATTCCTAGAGAACCCATTCGAAGGAAACGACGGCTTGATAGAGACTCATGAAGCGGAGCCGGAGGGAGAAACGGTTGCACCTCAGGAAATTGCAGAGAATGTGGGCAATGACGTAGAAGTGAACTCTGAACCAGAAACAGCCCCACTGCCAAACAATGATGTACCTCAGCATGATTGCAGCCAGCTGATACAACGGAAATCAAAGAGACTAATAAGACAACCGTCCTACCTAAGGGACTATGTAACTGCGCCCTGCAAATAAGAAGCCAGGGGGAAGGGGTGTTGTGTATGCATAAAGATTAATAAAGTGTGAGCTTGGAGTAAGTGCAGGGTTCTGGCCCTGCACTTCTGATTGGCTGTTAAGTGGCCGGACCGGATTGGCCCATCCTGGGGAATCCGATTGGCCCTTAACAGAGAGTTCCTATTGGTTATAAGAGCTAGCGCTCCTAGCTCGTTATTGGTTAAAAGTTACAGGGTTTGCCTATATAAGGCGGGTTTAACTGCTATTAAAAGAGAAGTCACAATGTAAATAAGGAGCTGAAGTTCACCGTTCAGAGGCTTGTCTCCATTCTTTTTCGCCCATGCTCAAAACTTAACACTTTGCTTTTATTCTGCAAAATGCAATGAAAAACTTGTGAACTATTATGCAGAGAGACATGCGTGTGTTCTACCCCCCAAAAAATGTCATATTGCTGCAAATAATAAACAGTGTCTCGGTATTATTTATGCATATTAAAAGGAGCTCCGCTCTTAGCATTTAAAAAAGGGAGGAAGTAAACCAGTGAAAAGCTAAGTTGCTAGCATTACAACACTGCTTATGAAGGATAAATGGAAGCTGTATCAAATGATGTTTGTGGATTTTTTCCCCTTTGCTTTTTCTTTTGCCATTTATTTTGGAACTTTATATCCACACTAACAACTGAGTCACCCTCAGTTGCCTTCGCCTTCCAATCCTCCTATGTAACATCTTTTTAAAGGAATATTTTAATCCTTTTTGCTGGCCAAATAGTCATTGACCAAGATTTCCTCCAACTCAAGGGACAGGGCAGTGGCTCAGCCATTAAGACGCTGGGCCTTGTTGGCTGTGAAAGGTTTGAGACTCGAGCACCACCTGACAGGGTGAGCTTCAATCCTCACTCCAGCTCCTGCCAAGCCTAGCAATTCAAATGCATGCAAATGTGATTAGATAAATAGGTACCACTTCAATGGGAAGGTTACAGTGCTCTGTGATGACCACAGAAATGTCTTTGGACAGTGCTGGCTGATTGGCCATCAAATGGAGATCAATGCTCCTTATCGCTGGCTGTGGTGCACCGGCCCTCTTGCACCCATTTTCAGCCGCAACGGCCTCCTGCAGACCTCTGCCAGCAAAAACAGCATGAGCTCCATTTTCACTAGGAGGTCATCGCAGCTGAAAACGGAGCACATGGGGGCAACACGCCTCCCCTGAGCTCCATTTTGGTTGGCAGAAGCACTGTGAGCTGGTCTTTTGTTGTTTCCAGGCCAGCACCATGGGGCAAATCTAAACACCTTGCAAGCTGGATCTGGCATCTGGGCCTTGAGTTTGACACCCCTGTCCTAGACCCATCAGAATCAAAAGTGGTATTCAGCAGATTCTGACTGGTTCTGGAGAACCGGTAGCGGAAAATTTGAGTAGTTGGAAGAACTGGCAAATCCCACCTCTGACTGGAACTGCCCCCATCAATTCTTTGCCTCCCATTGAGTCCTAGCTGATCGGCTGGGACTTCTTTGGTTGCCCTGCACAGGAGAACAGAGCTGGAAAGCAAGTTAGTGGGATGGGGAGGGAATGGGGATTTTGCAGTATCCTTCTCTCAGGAGTGGGATGGGAACAGAGATTTCACAGTATCCTTCCCCTGCCACGCCCACCAAGCTGTGCCACGCCCACTAAGTCATGCCCACAGAACTGGTAGTAAAATAATTTGAATCCCACCACTGATCAGAATATTCTTCTTACATTGCTTCTTCATTATCAGAAATCTAAATCCTAGGAATAATAATATAGAAAAAGCTCCTTTCTTGTTAACACATATTTTCCCCTTCCCACCCAAGAATAAAATAGAGATAGAGAAATGTCTTTTGGAAGAGAGAGGGAAAAAATATCAGGGAAATTGGAAGAGATATTTTGATGCTGTTATTTGCAGAGGCAATTCTCTGTTTATTTGCACATTGTGCAACTTTGAAGAGAGTGTCCAAGTTATTTCTCTTTTGTTGTGAGCATTACTATTCCCTTCCAGACGGACGGCTTTTAACCAAAAGAACTTCTGTGGATATTGAGTTGCCTTTAAAAAATAAATAAAAATAAAGCAGGCACATTAAAATGCTATTTTTATCAGAATTATTAAATATATACTGTTCTGTCCTTAATTAGCATTCTTGAGATCCCCGCGCTTTGATTGGCCAAAGCGCAGGGCTCTCTGATTGGTCAGGTGAGCCGCGCCGATTGGCTCGCTGAGAATCTCCCGCGATTGGTCCATTCGAATCGCGGGAGATTCAAAGTGGTGCCATTGGCCGCGGCCGCCGCGGCTAAAGGAATAAAAGCCGCGGGCTTTTTCCTTTGCGCCAGTTCAGTTCCAACTTTAAATAAAAGAGCATGATTTGAAGTCACCGACTCCTGGCATCATTTCGCGGACACAACACTGGCGACGAAGGTGGGATCCAGACCCTGAACCAAACCACGTGTCCGACGGAAGCCAGATGAATCACCACGATGGCAAAAATGCACCCCCCGCACCCTTCAATCCCGCCACCGAGGACTGGGAATCGTACTCCGACCGATTCCGCATGTTCATCGAGTGCAGCGACCTGAAGGACGCCACCGGTCCCATGAAGCACGCCATCTTCCTGACCCACTGCGGGACCGAGGTCTTCAAGATGGCCAAGGTGCTGGCCAAACCCGCCGATGTGACCACAATGGACTGGGACGTCCTCGAGCCAATACTTCGGCGGCACTACGCTCCAGAGGTACCCATCCTGATCTGACGCAATGAATTCTACCGTCAGGACCAACGGTTGGGTGAGAGCTTCAGCGACTTCGTCGCCAAGCTACGGCGCCTAGGGGGGCTCTGCGAATTCGACAACCTGAACGATGCCTTGCAAGACCGAATCGTGCTCGGTTTGTGGGACCCCGTCCTCCAGAGCCGGCTGATGGCCAAGGGCAACATCAGCCTAGCAGACACCCTCACCGCAGCCGCAGCCGCCGAAGCAAACCGAACTTCTGCCGACTGCATGCACAGACCGAACACTGGGGACCGCAGCGGAAACAACAACCCGGCGAAGTCGACCGAGGTCCAACCCGAGACGACCACCCACAAGGGCGATTTCCACTCGGCATCGGGCACTTCAGATGACGAGGAGGACATCCATCGCCTCCAGACAGGGCGCGACCCACGGAACCGGTGGGGTCGTAAGTCGAGGACCAACTGTGCCGGTTGCGGCGGCGACCAGCCCAGGTCAGAATGCCGGTTTTTCGAATCGATCTGCCGGCATTGCGACAAGAAGGGACACATCGCCCGTGTCTGCCGCCTAAAGAAGAATCGCAGCCCGGCACGATGGGACCAGAGCGACCGGAGGAGAGAGAGCACACCACCCCGGACCAGAGATCTCCCCTCGGATAACAGATGGGACCGGAACGGACGATCCCTGCGAGGCGGCGATAACCAGCAAAGAGAGGAGACCCACCAGACGGTCACCATCGGCCACGCCATAACCAATGACGCCCGGAAGGTCCACGTGGAGGTAGGCATCGAAGGCTAGCCATGCAAAATGGAGGTGGACTCCGGGTCCTACCTCTCCATGATAGCATGGCATGAAATAAAGCGCTTGGTGCCTACCATCCAAAGGAGGAACCTAGACAGCCAGAGACTCATCGTAAAGGACTACCAGGGAAACCGCATCCCGGTAGTCGGAACCAAACACTTCAACATCACATATAAAGGGCACACCGAAAGGCTTCCCCTGACAATCGTCGACCGCGACCGCCCAAGCCTACTGGGACTGCAATGGTTCGCCCCGCTCGGCATCGCAGTCACGGGAGTCAACCACGTCACCGACGACAGCTGGGAGCAGCAACTGGCCCGGGAATTCCAAGAGGTCTTCGACGGAAACCTAGGCAAGTACCGAGGGCCCCTTATATCTTTCAACCTAGATGCAAACATCCCCCCAAAACGCCTGAAACCAAGGCGGGTGCCATTCGCACTGAAACCCAAGATAGACGAGCAAATTGACAAGCTCGTCAAGCAAGGGGTCCTACAGCCCATAGACCACGCCCGGTGGGAAAACCCCATAGTCACCCCGATCAAGCCCGATGGGTCGGTGAGGATCTGTGGGGACTATAAGGCCACCCTAAATGGCGCGCTACAACAAAGCGCCTACCCCATCCCAGTAGTGCAACACCTACTGCACTCACTGGGAGGGGCCAAGGTTTTCGCCAAGCTCGACCTCACCCAGGCATACCAACAGTTGCCAGTCGACGAGCAAACGGCAGAAGCGCAAACCATAGTCACCCACCGGGGGGCATTTAAATGCAACCGACTCCAATTCGGAGTCAGCGTGGCACCGGGAATATTCCAAAGCCTAATGGAAAGACTACTGCAAGGCATCAAGGGGGTGGTACCTTACTTCGACGACGTCCTAGTGTCGGCAACCAACCAAACCGAACTAGAGGGTTGCCTAAGGGAGGTCCTAACCAAATTTAAAGAGACCGGGCTCAAAGTCAAGAGGGAGAAATGCCAGCTATGCACGGAATGGGTAGAATTCCTAGGATACCTCCTAGACCATCACGGCATTCACCCCACAAACCAAAAAATCAAGGCAATCAAAGAAGCCCCCACACCCAAGTCGAAGACGGAACTACAGGCATTCCTGGGGCTACTTAACTTTTACAATGTTTTCCTGCCCCAAAAGGCGATGGCGGCGGAGCCCTTGCATAGGCTCCTGGACAAGGCGGCGACCTGGACTTGGGGGAAACGCGAGCAAGCCGCCTTCCAAAGAACAAAGGACCTCCTTACTTCAGACGCCGTCCTTATACAGTATAACGAGACCCTACCTCTGGCCGTCACATGCGACGCATCACCCTTCGGCGTCAGTGCTGTCCTCAGCCATACCCTCCCCGAAGGAAAAGAAGCGCCCATCGCCGTATTTTCAAGGACCCTCACCAAATCGGAGCGGAACTATAGCTAGCTGGACAAAGAGGCTCTGGCTATCGTTGCCGCCGTAAAATGATTCCACGAGTACCTCTACGGCCGGACTTTCACCATCATAACCGACCACAAGCTGCTGCTGGGAATCCTTGCAGGAAACCGGGCCACCCCGAACATTCTGTCTCCCCGAATGACAAGGTGGTCCGAGTTCCTGGCAGCCTACCACTACGGACTCATACACAGACCGGGTAAGACGATCTCCCATGCAGACGCATTAAGCTGCTCGCCGCTACCGAAACCTGACACCGACCCAGCACCCACGACGACCACCCTCACCATAGAGACTCTACCCAACCTGCTCATAACCGCGTCAGACATTGCCCGAGAGACTAATAAAGACAAACGTCTGGCGCGGGTGTTGCATTGGGTAGAGAAAGGGTGGCCGGAAAGGGACAATGACGAGTCCGTCAAAACGTTCCGAAACCGCCAAATGGAACTATCATTATTAAAAGGGTGCATACTATGGGGGGATAGGATGGTCATTCCAGAAAAGCTACAAGGGAAGGTTCTGGAACTGCTACACGAGGGGCACCCTGGCATCGTTAGGACTAAAGCCCTGGCCAGAAGTTACGCTTGGTGGCCAGGGATGGACAAACAAATTGAGACCTGGGTAGCAAGGTGCCAACGATGCCAGGAAACTAGGCCAAGCCCGTCCACAGCACCCGTCCTAGAGTGGGAAACCCCAAGGGGACCTTGGTCTAGGATTCACATAGACTTCGCCGGGCCCACAAAAGGACACACCTTCCTCATAACAGTTGACGCTTACTCCAACTGGCTGGAGGTAAGCAACATGAAGACGACAACCACAGAGGCCGTGATCAAGGAACTCTGCAAACTCTTTGCAACACACGGCCTCCCAGACGTCGTCGTCTCCGACAACGGGCCCCAATTCACCTCGCTGGAATTCGAAAAATTCCTAGCGGAAAGGGGCATCCACCACGCGCTGACAGCACCGGCACACCCGGTGGCGAACGGTAGGGCGGAACGGATGGTCCAATTCACTAAGAAGACCATCCGGAAAATAGACCACGGGGAGATCCAGGAGAAAATAAACAAACTACTCTTCACCCAACACATAACCCCAAATACCACAACGAATAAGAGCCCAGCCGAACTATTAATGGGCAGAAAACTAAGGTCCCCACTCGACAGGTTACACCCCACGTATAACCCGGAGAAGCCCCCAGACTCAAACAGCAAACACCGAACCTTCGCACCCGGCGACCCCGTACACGCAAGAAACCTGACGGGAGACCCACTATGGATTCCAGCCGTCATCACACAAACAACAGGCCCACACTCGTACCGGCTACAAACAGCAGACAGACGAGCGTGGAAACGCCACATCGACCAACTAAGGTCGAGAACTACCAACCAACAAACCACCGACGCACAAACAGGCGAAACCAACCCCCACAACACAAATCAAGGAGGGAGGGAATACCCAGGGGACCAAAACCAAAGAAGAATAAACCAGCCATACTTACCGGAAAGCAGCCATCATGACCCCTCACCAGGAAGAGACAGCCAGGCCAGCTCGACTGACCCGGAAAGACCGAGCGGGAGCGGCAAAACCCACAGCTCAACCAACCCAGGAGGCCCAGGAGGGAGCTACGGAGAGCGGACCGGCCCGACCGACCAGCCGGTTTCCATGACGACATCAGGAGCAGCAGAGATCCCGACCGAACTGGCCGGGATCCAACCTACGACTGAGCTGCGCAGGTCCAGTAGGCTCAGACGGAGCCCCGCCTACCTACGTGACTACACGACGTAAGGACTGAACCAAGAGGGGAGGGGTGTTCTGTCCTTAATTAGCATTCTTGAGATCCCCGTGCTTTGATTGGCCAAAGCGCGGGGCTCTCTGATTGGTCAGGCGAGCCGCGCCGATTGGCTCGCTGAGAATCTCCCGCGATTAGTCCATTCGAATCGCGGGAGATTCAAAGTGGTGTCATTGGCCGCGGCCGCCGCGGCTAAAGGAATAAAAGCTGCGGGCTTTTTCCTTTGCGCCAGTTCGGTTCCAACTTTAAATAAAAGAGCATGATTTGAAGTCACCGACTCCTGGCATCATTTCGCGGACACAACATATACTAAACAGAGGGGGTCATTCTGACTTCTGGATAAAGCTATTTTGAGTTGACTCCTCTGTGGCAACAAAGCAATAAAAATCAGAGAGCTTGATAACAGTATTCTAATATTTGAGGGGCTGCCACAAAGAAGAGGGGTCAACTTATTTTCAAAAGCACCAGAAGGCAGGACAAGGAACAGTGGATGGAAATTCATCAGGGAAGCAGTCTGGAATTAAAGAGAAACTTCCTAACAGTGAGATCAACTAAACCAGTGGAACAGCTTGCCTTCAGAAGTTGTGGTTTGCTCCAACACTGGAGGATTTTAAAACTGGACAGCTACCCATATGAAAAGGTTTCCTGCTTGAAACCTCCAAGGTCCCTTCCTGGTCTATTCTGATTGATAGTCCATTGTTTTGATGTATAGCTGTGTTATCCTTTTCCTAGCTTAGTTGTTGTGTAGCAGGCTGAGGGGTCAGGTGTTTTTTTGTAAAAAAAAAAAAATAGGCTGTGTATTTTCTTGAAATAATTTTTTTAAATAAATAGTCTATTTCCCTTTTCCTGGTGTTTTGGGTTACTAGAGTGTGTAAAAAAATTCCAGCTCATTCCAACCACATTTATAAGTCAGATAACAGATAATCAGAGTTGGAAGGGACCTTATAGGTCATCTATTCCAACCCCCTGCCCAAGCGGGAGACCCTACACCATTTCTGACAAATGGGAGTCCAATCTCTTCTTGAAAGTCTCAAATGATGGTGCTCCCACAACTACTGAGGGCAAGCTGTTCCATTGGTTGATTGTTCTCACTGCCAGAAAGTTTCTCCTCATTTCCAGATTAAATCTCTCCTTGTTCAGTTTCCATCCATTATTCCTTGTCTGGCCTACAGGTGCTTTGGAAAATAGCTTGACCCCTTCCTCCCTGTGGCAGCCCCTCAAATATTGGAAGACTGCTATCATGTCTCCCCTGATTCTTCTCTTCACTGGACTAGCCAAGCCCAGTTCCTGTAACCGTTCTTCATATCTTTTAGCCTCCAGTCTAATCGTCCTGGTTGCTCTTCTCTGTACTTTTTCTGGAGTCTCAACATCTTTTTTATAATGTGGTGAACAATTCCTTTGAGCTGATAAAACGTCTAGGTTTTAGTTACCGAATTTTGTTTCATCGTGAAAAATACTGCAAGCCTCCCTCCTTGGTTTATTACCAATAAGGCCTCTGGATTGAGAGGGTGGATCCATAGTCATTTTTTATGGTAGGGTTGTCTCATTTTTATTTTACAAACTTCTGGGTGCATTTTCAGTTTATGACATCAGGAAAGATTCCTGTAACTTTCCCCTTAAACAGATGTCTGTCAGCTGGAACATTATTGAGAGCTTTTTAAAACTCCAGATAAATCATGCTGTATGCGTTGACATAGTCAACCTTGTATATAACCTTCTCAAAGTCAAAGGAAGTGAAGTTAAGATTCTTTTTCTCATGTGCCGCAGCCTTGGTTTAAACTTCTTCTTTTGGGATGGAGGATCTGCATTGGGTCAGTTGGCTTGAACCCAGGAAAGCCAACAGGTGGGCAATCACTATGCCTCTCCTTAGGATATTTCCCCCATCCATTTCTTTACACCTTTACGTACCGAGTGAATCCCTGAATTTTGATGTATGTTGCCGAGTCCCATGGTAAATGAGCCAATGAACATTTATTGAAAATAGGTACCTAGTGATTCATAATATCTTTGGCAGTTAATGTCCCTTGTTCTTGAGGGCTCCAAGTTTTTACTCCTTGACTGACATCTCTCTCTCTTTGGCATGAAAATATGTAGCAATATTTACTTTTTTTATTGATTGAAATGAAAGTCCATCTTTTTTGTTTCCCCCAGAGATGTTAAGAAGGAGGCTTCCAAGGTCATCAAGCTCACAAAAATACTCCTCTTAGCTGTGCAATTCTACTTGGCGGCCAATGATCAAATTACTGCTTACCTTCATTTTGGAAACACGAATAGAATAGAATAGAATAGAATAGAATAGAATAGAATAGAATAGAATAGAATAGAATAGAACAGAACAGAACAGAATAGAATAGAATAAAATTCTTTATTGGCCAAGTGTGGTTGGACACACAAGGAATTTGTCTTGGTGCAAATGCTCTCAGTGTACATAAAAGAAAAGATATGTTCGTTAAGAACCAAGAACCATCAGGTACAACACTTAATAATAGTCATGGGGTATAAGAACACGTTAGAGTGTTGATTACTGATAAGTATTAGAGAGGGCTGTAAAAACTCTGTGAAGCGGTATATAAGTGTAAGTACTGTTGCTATTAATTACTGCACTGGTAAGACCATAAGTGAAATACTGTGTCAGGTTTTGGTCACTATGATATAAAAAAGATGTTGAGACCTTGCAACATATGCAGAGGAAAGATTGTAGAAAGTTAGCACCCACCCCTTCTAGAAGAGTGAAATGTTATGAGAAATGTTTAAAAAGACAGAATGTTATATTCCCCTAAAAGAGAAATAAAGCACATGTGGTTCACAGAAATAAATGGGATAGATTTATATGCTATTATATCATAGCACAGAAAAGTAGCACACTTGCCTAGAGTTGAAGATGCTCACTTCATGTTTGGGTGGTTGAGAGTTCAATCCTAGGTAGTGATAGATGTTTCTCTATCAGGGCACAGAAAAAAATATCTGCTGTGAACTTCACATAGGCATGCCCTCACATTGGCATCAGGGAGGGCATCTGGCCAGTAAATGCTCAATCCATTCAGTTGCCCTGATTCCACCCCAGTAAAAGTAATTTTAGGGTTATAAAAAAAAAATCATGCAATAGAAATTATGAAGGACATTATATACTAGTGACAATATAACGACCTTAATTTACTGAAACAAGGCATCAATGTAAAAGGTAAAAAACCCACAACATCAAATGATATGGCAAACATTATATCATTGGGCAAATAGCTGACTTGCCCAGGTAATTAATTTGTATTATTTCTGCTGTGATGTCAAGGTATGGCCAAATAGGGTCCCACTTGTAAACTCTGAGTCACATGGCTGGAGGCTAAAGTATTTCTAAGTATTTCTAGCAGGACTACCAGATTTTGTAACAGCTTTGTTCCCTATGCCATTCCTCTAGTAAATTAGACTTTGGTGTTTCTCTGTGTCATAGAATAGAATAGAATAGAATAGAATAGAATAGAATAGAATAGAATAGAATAGAATAGAATAGAATAGAATTCTTTATTGGCCAAGTGGGATTGGGCACACAAGGAATTTGTCTTGGTGCAGAGGCTCTCAATATTCATAAAAAGAAAAGATGCATTTGTCAAGAGTTAAGAATCATAAGGCACAAGACTTTATAATAGTCATAGGGTACAATAAGCAATCAAATCATACCAGGATACAGTCAATAAAAATAGTTAGGATACAAGCAACAAAGTTACAGTCATACATTCATAAGTGGGAAAAGATGGGTGAAAGGAAGAATGGGAGGATTAATAGTAATAGTAATGCAGATAATGTAAATAGTTGGACAGTGTTAATGGAATTAGTTGTTTAGCAGAGTGATGGCGTTTGGGGGAAAAAAAAACTGTCCTTGTGTCTATTTATTCTGGTGTGCAGTGTTCTATAATGTCATTTTGAGGGAAGGAGTTGAAACAGTTTATGTCCAGGATGTGAGGGGTCTGTAAATATTTTCACAACCCCCTTTTGAACTCGTGCAGTATACAGGTCCTCGTTAGAAGGCAGGTTGGTAGTAATTGTTTTTTCTGCAGTCCTAATTACTCTCTGAAGTCTGGGTCTGTCCTGTTGGGTTGCAGAACCAAACCAGACAGTTATACAAGTGCAGATTACAGACTCAATAATGTATATAATATATTTCATATTAATGATTAATATGAAATAGTTAAAGTGACAATAGAGCTTTCTATTCTATTCTATTCTATTCTATTCTATTCTATTCTATTCTATTCTATTCTACTCTACTCTACTCTACTCTATTCTATCGTATGAAAAATGGTTGCAGGAATTGAGTTTGTCTAGTCCAGTGAAAATTAGTACTAGAAGTGATATGATAGCAGTATTACAGTATCTAAAAGGCTGTCATAAGAAAGAGAGGGTTAATCTATTTGCCAAAGCTCCTGAAGGCAGGACAAGAAGCAATGGATGAAACTCATCAAGGAGGGAATTTATTGTTGAGCTTTATTGTCACTCTTAATCTGGAATTAAGAGAAACTTCCTGACAATGAAAACAATAAAGCAGTATAAGGACTTCCCTCCAGAAGTTTTGGATTCTCCATCACTGGAGGCTTTTAAGACAAGACTGGACATTCATTTGTCTGAAATGGTATAGAACCTCATGCTTAAGCAGGGGGTTGGACTAGAAGACCTCTAAGGCCCCTTCTGACTCAGTTATTCTGATTTCTGACTCAGATATTTAGTTGGTATGTTACATTTTCCATTATTTTCAACTTATTTTCTTGGGATCTAGTTGAATATATATTTCATTTTTCCCCCTTCCAGAATCAGCAAAACCAAAAGATTTCTCTGGAGCTTCTGCCAGCCCTCCATGGCCAAGTGATTTTTTTGCTGTTTTTTCTCCCGATGTGAAAAATCACATCTTAGAGAACACTTTTTGGTACACAACATTTTTCTTCCTCTCTTCTCCCTATCCACACCACCTGCTTCAGGAAATGCATTTTTCCCCACATACTGCTCAAATGAACTAATCCATTTTCACTATCTGTCCTTTTTGGCAAAATATCTGCAGTATTTTCTTTCATAAAGACAAATTCTAATGCTTTTCTGGGACTTTATTTCCTTCCTTCACATATATATCTCCATTTTGAGGAAGGGGGGGGGGGGGATAGGAACGAAATATAAGATATTAGGAAAAATTTTAAAAAATTTATCTGGATTCACCCAAGGAATGAAAAGGTTTAGAGCCATGTGGTCTGAAACCAGGCAGTTTTAATATTTTCCTTATTAAAAGTAGGTGAAATACATTGTTAAGGAACTGAATTAGATGGTTTTTCTGAAGTTTAGGAGAAAATTGTGCCTGTGAAAAATCAGTTATTTGTCAATAAATTTCAGTAGGAAGTTCCTGGGGTTTCAGTGGAGTTGGAGAAATAGCTGAAAGTAGAATAGAATGAAGTGGAATGAAATAGAATAGAATAGAACAGAACAGAATAGAATAGATGGAGTAGAGAGAAGAGGAGAGAGGAGAAGAGGGAAGGGAAGAAAGAAGAGAAGAGACAAGACCTTGAAGATCATCCAGTTAAACCCCATGCTCAAGCAGGAGAGTCTATACCACTTTTGAACAACCACCTGATTGACTTTAAGTAAAACAGAAAATGAAAGAAAAAAAAAAACAATGCCAAAAACTTTTTTTAAATCACCAAATGATCCCAGACTGTTCCTTCTTGTTTCTTTCCTTTCCTTTTCCTTTCTGTGGCTTACTGTATCTTTTAATAAGATTTCAGTTACAATGTATGCTTGGGAGTCTTTTCAAAGTTTCACTGTTAATCCTCTTTATTTTTCCAGCTGGCACTCCATTTTTCCATTATTCCAAGTCCCACCCTTTTGCCTCCACTCTTCTCCTTTTTAGGGTTTTAAAGTGATCAAGAAAAAAATTTTTATTCTCCTTTTGACACTTAGAATTCACCTTAAGGTTGCCTATTAGTGTCAAAATAGATTAAGATAAATTTCTTTCCATACCATTTGCAATTGTAAATATAAAGGTTAAAAAAAGGGTTTTTAACTTCCTTTTTTCTCTCCTTCGCCGCTTAAAGATCTTCTTTCAGAAGTATCCCTCTAGGTACTTTTAGATTCAGGGTACCTTACTTAGATGTTCTCTGTTGTTTAGCCCAGTCTGTCCTGCTTTCCTCTTTGTCTTCCTCCTGCACAATCTTATCCAGTTGGGTTCTTCTTTGAGGTGGCCATTTCTGACCACTGCTGCAACTGCCTTTGGGGAAGGGAGTTTAGACCAGCCAAGGAGGAGAAATGAGGCTCCCCTCCACTCGACTAGCAATCTCCCCCCTTGTTACCACCTCTATGAGGTGGCTTCATCCCCAAATAAAAGGATCAGGGCACTCCAGCGGCGAGTACAGATCGAAACTGCGCACGATCGTGGATTTCGGTTTATCTCTGAAGAGACCCAAGCCAGAAATCCAACTGTAGAGTCTTTGATGCTCCCTGAACTTGGTTATTTTCTTGCAGACATTTCACTACCAAACTAGGGAACATCATCAGTGCGAGGAGAAAATGAGGTTGCCTTTCTGATTAGATACAAGTGATTTGCCATGTCATCCTACCAATAAAAGTGAATGTCTGTACCTCGGGGGTTGGTTGTTTTCTTGCAGATGTTTCATTGCCCAATTAAGTAACATCATCTGTGCTAGAAGGGACTGGGGTTTGTTATCTATTTGTAAGTCTGGTCATGGTTGGTGTAAGTTTTCTCCTAAATTAAATCCATAGGGTCCAAAATCGGAGCCAGCAGTGTGTGGCAACAGCCAAAAAATCCAATGCATTAACAGAGGGATACAATCAAGATCAAGGGAGGTACTAATACCATTCTATAAAGCTTTAGTAAGTCCATACCTAGAATACTGCATCCAGTTTTGGTCACCACACTATTAAAAAGATGTTGAGACTCTAGAAAGAGTGCAGAAAAGAGCAACCAGGATGATTAGGGGACTGGAGAGTAAAACATACGATGAATGGTTGCAGGAACTGGGCATGGCTAGTCTAGTGAAGAAGAGAAGGACCAGGGGAGACATGATAGCAGTTTTCCAATATTTGAGGGGCTGCCACAGAGAGGAGGAGGGGATCAAGCTATTTTCCAAGGCACATGAAGGCCAGACAAGGAACAATGGATGGAAACTGATCAAGGAGAGATTCAATCTAGAAATAAGGAGAAACTTTCTGACAGTGAGAACAATCAACTAGTGGAACAGAAGTTGCCTTCGGAAGTTGTGGGAACTTTAGCACTGGAGGCTTTCAAGAAGAGATTAGACTGTCATTTGTCAGAAATGGTGTAGGGTCTCCTACTTGGGTGGGGGGTTGGACTAGATGACCTACAAGGTCCCTTCCAACTCTATTAGATTTTTAACATTTAAGGGGCTCCTATAAAGATGGGTGGGGGTCAAACTATTTTCCAAAGCACCAAATGGTGAGACAAGAAGCAATGAACAGAAACTAACCATGGAGAGAAACAATCTAAAACTAAGGATAAATGTCATAATGGTGAGAGCAATCAACCCATGGAACAGCTTGGCTTCAGAAGTTTTGTGTGCTCCATCACTGGAGGCTTTCAAGAAGAAACAAGACAATCACTTGTTTGAAATAGTATATAGACTCTCCTACTTGAGCAAAGGGTTGGATTGAAAGACATCCAAGGTTGCTTCCCACTCTGTTATTCTGTGTTCTAAGTCCAAAAACATTAAAGAATCCTTGGAGAAAGAAAGAAAGAAAGAAAGAAAGAAAGAAAGAAAGAAAGAAAGAAAGAAAGAAAGAAAGAAAGAAAGAAAGAAAGAAAGAAAGAAAGAAAGAAAGAAAGAAAGGAAGGAAGGAAGGAAGGAAGGAAGCGAGATAGAGAAAGAAAGAAAAAGAGGGAGGGAGGGCGAGGAAGGATAAAAAAGGAAGAATAATAGCAGGGAAGGAAGGATAAAAAAGAAAGAAAGAATACAAAAGACAGAAAGACAGAAAGACAGACAGACAGACAGATAGAAAGACAGAAAGACAGAAAGACAGAAAGTCTGGAGACCTTTGCAATCTTGACCAAGATGGGATTGGAAAAAGAAAGAAAAAGGGAGGGAGGGAGGGAGAGGAAGGAAGGAAGGGTAAGAAAATAAGAAAATAAGAAAGAAAGAAAGGAAGGAAGGAAGGAAGGAAGGAAGGAAGGAAGGAAGGAAGGAAGCGAGATAGAGAAAGAAAGAAAAAGAGGGAGGGAGGGCGAGGAAGGATAAAAAAGGAAGAATAATAGCAGGGAAGGAAGGATAAAAAAGAAAGAAAGAATACAAAAGACAGAAAGACAGAAAGACAGAAAGACAGACAGACAGACAGACAGAAAGACAGAAAGACAGAAAGACAGAAAGTCTGGAGACCTTTGCAATCTTGACCAAGATGGGATTGGAAAAAGAAAGAAAAAGGGAGGGAGGGAGGGAGAGGAAGGAAGGAAGGGTAAGAAAATAAGAAAATAAGAAAGAAAGAAAGAAAGAAAGAAAGAAAGAAAGAAAGAAAGAAAGAAAGAAAGAAAGAAAGAAAGAAAGAGGGAGGAAAGAAGGAGGGAGGAAAGAAGGAAGGAAGGAAGGAAGGAAGGAAGAAAGAAAGAAAGAAAGAAAGAAAGAAAGAAAGAAAGAAAGAAAGAAAGAAAAGAAAAGAAAAGAAAAGAAAAGAAAAAGGCCAAGTGTTTTGTGTGACAGAGAGTTTGATGACTATCTCCTGAGCATTTCGATTTTTTCCCTTATATGCTCAAAAACTTCCATGCCCTACCTGAGGAACTATACTTAGAGAAACCAATGGGATGTTGTCAAAACTCCCCCCTCTCCTCCTTTCCTCCAAGAAGAAGATGATGAAAAGACATGTTTCTGTTGTGTCTTCCAGAAGAAGCAAAAGATAACAGATGGATATCCGAGGAAGGCAAACATTGTGCTATCACTCATATTATTAAAGGGATGGGGACCTACAATTCTGTAAATTGAAGAGAAAAAGGGCTTTCTTTGCACAAGAGCAGACAGACATTAATGGCTGAACCACCATATAGTTTAATAACTTGTAGACACCACCGCAGATGGCATCTGTTTTCCTCTGTGGGATGCCAGCAAACAGGTAGACACTGTCACACTTCAGTGGTTAGAGGAACAACCTTCACCTTTTCCCACACTTCCTTTAAATGAAGAGAAACTCAGATATGTGGGCAAAGAGGAGGTGGAGGAGGAGGAAAGAGAGGAGGAGAGAAAGGAGGAGGAGAGAGAGGAGGAGAGAGAGAGGAGGAGGGAGGAAAGGCAGGGGAGAAACTCTGATAGGAATGGAGATCAGAGCTGTGTTAGATGCTCTCAAATATTGACATTTCTCCATCCAAGGAAGTCATTAAAGACAGTTTTGTCAAACGAAGATCCTGATGGGCAATTACAATGACAAATGTCATGACTCTTTCAAGGGATTTGTTTAGGCCTTTCTGTTTTCAGAAGTTGAAACAGATTATTTCTTCAAAAGGAGGGTGGTAGCAGCCATTCTCCAGGGTGACATTCTGGCTTTCAAAAATAGCCAGCCTTCTCTAGATGGGTTTGTCCATCTATCATGGAATATCTCAGAGATATATCTTGAATATCTTGAACTTTAAGGGTCCTTGGTGTGGTGGTGGAGGAGGAGGAGAAGGAGGATGACGACTATGGGGTCCTTGGTACTCTCTGAGTGTGGTTGTTTTCTTGCAGACATTTCATTACTCAACTAAGTAACCTTATCAGTGTTAGAAGGGAGTGGTATTTGTGGAGAGGATAGTGGTGATGGTGATGATGATGATGATGAGGAGGAGGAGGAGGAGGAAGAGGAGGGAGATGACAACAACAACTGTGGGGTCCATGGAGCTCTCTGTGTCAGCTTTGAAATTCAGCTGCCACATTTTTTTTTAAGAGAGTTGGAGGAGTTGAAAAGTTCAAGGTTATTCTGTATGTCGTATCAAGAAATTCCAATGGCAGTTAATTGGTTCTCATGATTTATGAAGTGTAAAAGTGGGAGGAGAGAAGGGAGGGAGAAGGCGGATTCTGTGTAACACGCACAAATTTTTCACTTTGGGAAATTGCCTTTTACATGCCAGATCTGTTTCTAAATAAATCAATTGGAGATAAAATTTATCAGAGTGATTGATATCATGTATATTTTCTGGATGCCTTACACTCTGACCTTGGCTGTTTCTTGCAGACATATTACCAAACTATGTAACATCATCAATCTTAGAAGGGAGTTAGAAGAGAGTAGAGTGTGTAGAGAGGGGAAGAAGGAGAGGAGGGGAGAGGAGAGGAGGAGGAGGAGAAGGAGGAAAAGGAAAAGGACTGAGATCTCCATTGTGCCCTCTGAGCTTGGTTTTTTTCTTGCAGACATTTTATTACCCAACTACTTAACATCAGCAGTGTTAGAAGAGAGTTAGAAGGGAGTTGAGTAGGAGTAGGCTGCTGGGGGCTCACAGGGCTCAGAAGAGCCCCTAGTTAAGACTGTTCAGGGCTTGGAGAGCCCCCAATAACCTCAGAAGGATAAGCTGCAAGGGAAAGCTCTTAATTGGCTTAATTGAACTTCTGAGCATTCAACCAAGAGCATTTCACACCTGGTAAAAGTGTGGCAAGCTAGATAAACAATCCACTCAGTGGTGCCATTGAGAAAATCAGATAACATAGTCACTAGCTTCCAAGGGGATTAATTTCTAAATAATAAGAATCACATAACTCACCAGAAACTCCACTAAGACTCCAAGATCCCTCTCACATCCAGTCTTTTATTTAAGTATTAAATGCACAAAATAATAAACAACTTTTTGATATGTATCTTCTTTTAGGTAATTAGGGCAAAGAAGTGACATTGAGTTGGCTACACCCACCCAGTCACATGACCACCTAGCCATGCCCGCCCATCCAGTCATTAGGGCAGAAAGCCCCTTGCTAAAAAATTTGAAGCCCACCCCTGAGTTGAGTGTGTAGAGAGGAGAAGAAGGAGAAAGGGGAAGAGGAGAGAAGGAAAAGGAGGAGGAGCGGGAGGAGAACTCTAGGCTGCTTGGTGTAGATAGTACAGATATTCCTTGACATATTTTCCTGCAGATGTTTCATGATCCAAGTCAGGAACATTATCAGTGTTACAAGGGAGTGGGGTTTCCTCTCATTATATATACTAAGGACTTGCCCCGAGAGTATTGGTGGGAGTGTTCTGATCCATGCCCTTTTCCCACAAATCAAAAACAACCCAAAAGGAACAAAAACCTAGTAATGCTTTTACAAAATTGCCAAACTGAGCAAGACTTGCCAAAAAATAACAGAGAAGAAATACTGTGCAAAATAAGAATCTTCAAATACAAACACAGGATACTGAAATGTCCACGAGGCTGTGGTTTCAAAATGTTTTTG
The DNA here is from genome assembly GCA_033807585.1 of Hydrophis major. NCBI lineage: Eukaryota > Metazoa > Chordata > Lepidosauria > Squamata > Elapidae > Hydrophis > Hydrophis major. The sequence continues at coordinate 375,793,713 of CM066329.1, forward strand.
CCTTCTGCAAAGAAGGTTAGTTTCACAGCTGGCTTTTATCTGTTTGAGGGAGGGGCCGTTACCTTGCAGCCTTACTCCCGAGTCATCTGTGCTGTTGTAGCTGCTCTTTCCTGCGAGCAACCCTGTGCACACGTTCACTTGGCACAAGCTCCTCAGGAACCTCCTCTTCGCTGCTGCCAGCTCCCACAATCTCTGAAGGCAGCAGTCCACTCCCTAATGGTCCTGGCCCCTCATCTGAGTCCTCCCTCTCCTCAGCAAATCTGCACTTGTTGCCGGCTAACCACAACAGAGAGTGGAGTAGTTTCTGTGATTTTCACAGTTACGACCATTATAGCATCCCCACGGTCACATGATCAAAGTGCTGTGTCCCAGGAGTCACGTGATCCCTTTTTGCAACCTTCTGACAAGCAAAGTCAAATGGGAAGCTGGATTCACTTAACAACCATGTTACTAACTTAGCCACTGCAGTGATTCACTTAACAACTGAGGCAAGACAGGTTGCAAAATGAGGCAAAAGTTGCTTAACAACTGTCTCACTTAAGCAACAGAAATTTTGGGCTCAATTATGAATGTGCGTTGAGCACCATCTGTACCCAACAGTCACCAACCAATCAGAATACAATTTCCTTTCCTTGGTTGCGTTGTTCTCCTCTGGTTTTATCTGTTATGTTCTGTGCGTGGCACAAGAAGTGGAGATGAGTCGATAAACAGTGAACTTCAACTCTTTATTTAACATGGTGCAACAGCTCTGAAAACGGCCACAACAGCTCCCTTTATATAGGCAAGCTCTTGGGTGTTTAGCCAATGAAAACACAGGAACGTTAGCTCTTTTAACCAATGAGAAAGGCTCGTCAATAGCCAATCAGATTCTCCTGAATGGACCAATCCAATATTGCTATTATCGGCCAATCAGAAGTGCCGGGCCAGAACCCTGCACTTTACTTTAAGGTTTCAACAATCTTTATTCAAGCACTTTTTTTAATTCACAACACCCCTTCCCCCCGGGTTCCGTTTAAGGGGTGCAGTAACATAGTCTTTGAGGAAGGCAGGTTGTTTTGATTGTCTATTTGATTTATGTTGTCCTCCCAGTATTTGTCTGGAGTCTTGTTGGGGTAGGACGTTATCTGGTGAACAGGGTGCCTCTGATTCTGTATCTAAACTTCCGTTACCACTAATGTCCTCGGTATCCCTTTGAGGCGAGTTTACTCCTATCCCCGATCCTTCTTCACATGTTGTGTCTGAGCGGTCATTTCTTCCGCTTGTGCTTTCCGCCATTTCAAACTCAGCCTCCTCGGTGTCTCCTCCCCCCTCAGTTTGGAAATCACCGGAATCACAGACCCCAGACTGCAGCCTTGAATGCAGCTGATCAATATGGCGCTTCTATATTCTATCGTCACGACATTTCACTCGGTACGATTACTTGGATTACAGTTGCCTCAACCCACAATGGGTTGCCATAAAAGTTTCTCGTGAAAACCAAGTGACCTACCTGGAAATTACGGCATTCCCCGCTGGATCCGTGTGGTTTTTCAGGTTTGTATGATGGGTGTAGTCGATCGAGGTGGGAGCGGAGTTTTCAACCCATCAATAACTCAGTGGGAGTTTTGTTGGCGATGCTGTGTGGAGTGATGTGCTGCAAAAGGATTATCCAGTTAGTCTTGTCTTTGATATTACCATAGTCCATTTTATGTAGAGTTCTTTTGACGAATTGTACCATGTGCTTGGCCCTTCCATTGGCCACAGGATGCGCCGGTGAAGTTAGCGCATGACGAATACCACGGTCTGCCAGATACTGTTCAAGAGAAAGCGTGGTAAACTGGGGCCCGTTGTCGGATACCAGAACATCCGGTAATCCGTATGTTGCAAATAATCTGTCCAATTTCCTGATGACCGATTCGGTTGTTGTATTTTTCATCTCATGGATTTCGAGCCAGTTCGAGTAGGCATCCACTGTTAATAAAAATGTGTGTCCATTCGTAGGTCCCGCAAAGTCCAGATCAATACGGGACCATGGTCCCCTGGGTGTTTCCCATTCTGTTGGGGTTGCTTTCGGTGGGGCATTGCTGACTTCCTGGCATTTGTGACAAGTCTTTACCCAGGCTTTGATCTGCTTGTCTATGCCCGGCCACCACGCATAGCTTCGTGCGAATGCTTTCATGCGCACGATGCCAGGGTGGCCATCATGCAAGGTTCTCAGTATCGTTCGCTGGAACCGCTCTGGGACAACGACTCTATCGCCCCAAATGATGCAGCCTTTCTGGGAAAATAATTCCGTCTGTCGACTTTTGAAGGGAACGTAGTTGTCAGGGATTTGGTCCAATGGCCATCCACGCTCTACCCAGCTGAGGACATGTGCTAAAATGGGATCGCGTTTAGTTTCAATCGTGATATCGCGAGCTGTCAATGGTGGTTTTTGGAGTGTTGGAGCAGGGTTGTCAACGGTTTCTGGAAGTGGTGCACGGCTCAATGCGTCAGCATGGGGAATGGCTTTCCCCGGGCGGTGTTGCAACTTATAATTATAGGCAGCCAAGAATTCTGACCAGCGAGTTATTCTGGGAGATAATATATAAGGGGTTGGTTTATCTCCCGCTATTATTCCCAATAAAGATTTGTGGTCAGTTATTATTGTGAAAGCTCACCCATAAATATATTCATGAAATCGTTTAACAGCAGACACAATAGCAAGAGCTTCCTTATCGATTTGACTGTAATTGCGTTCTGCTTTTGATAGCGTTTTTGAAAAATAGGCAACAGGGGCTTCACTTCCGTTTGGTAAAACGTGGCTCAAAATGGCGCCCACTCCAAATGGTGATGCATCACATGTAACCGTTAAAGGTAAAGTCTCATTATACTGCATTAAAACAGCGTCGGAGATCAATAGGTTGTTTACTTGTCGAAACGCCTGTTCCTCTCAGTGCCCCCAAACCCAGGGTGCTTTTTTGTCCAATAAACGATGTAGGGGTTCGGCTACAGTTGCTTTGTGAGGCAGAAAGACGTTATAAAAATTGATAAGGCCTAGGAAAGCTTGGAGATCAACCTTGTTGTGGGATTTTGGGACGTTTTTGATTGCCCTAAGTTTGCTATCGGTGGGGTGAATGCCTTGTTTATCTATTAAATATCCTAAAAATTCTACTCGATCCGTACATAGTTTACACTTGTTTTTTTTAACTTTGAGACCCGAGTCTTTAAATCTCTGAAGAACCAACCCCAGGCGCTCCCTTAGTATTTCTTGAGTCGGAGCAGCAATTAAAACATCATCAAAATAGGGGACAACACCTTTTATCCCTTGTAATAGTCTTTCCATCAAACTTTGAAAGATTCCCGGGGCCACGCTTACTCCGAATTGGAGTCGGTTACATTTAAACGCACCTCGGTGCATAACGATCGTTTGGGCCTCTGCTGTTTTTTTGTCTACAGGCAGTTGTTGGTATGCCTGGGCTAGATCTAGTTTAGTGAAGACTTTTCTGCCCCCCCAGGGAATGGAGAAGGTGTTGCACCACCAGTACCAGGTAAGCGTTTTGCTGCAGGGTGTGATTCAAGATGGCTCGGTAGTCCCCACAAATTCTTAATGATCCATCCGGCTTGATGGGTGTCACGATCGGGGTTTCCCAGGGGGAATGGTCGGTTGGTTCTAACACCCCCTGGGCTATTAATTTATCAAGCTGCTTGTCAATCTTTGGTTTAAGCGCAAATGGAACTCGACGAGGCTTAAGGAGGATGGGAGCTATTTCAGGGTTGAGGTTAAATGATATCGGGGTCCCCTTGTACTCGCCTAGTTTATCTGCAAAGACGTCCTGGAATTCCTGGACGAGAGCCTCCTCCCAGTCGTTGCTGCTGGTTCAGTGAATGCCGGCTACTTCAATTCCAAGTGGAGCGAACCATTGGAGGCCTAACAAGCTAAGCCGATCCCTGTCGACTACAGTCAAGGGTAGAGATGCAGTACGATTTTTAAATGAGACACAGACTTGGCTGGATCCAATGACTGGAATTCGATTTCCCTGATAATCTTTGAGTATGATTCTTTGGAATCGGAGGTCTTGTCGCTGGATGGTAGGGATGAGTTGCTTGAGGGTCTTCCAGGAAACCATCGAGAGGGACGATCCTGAATCGACTTCCATCATACAAGGCTGGTTTTCAATGGCCACCTTCACCCAGATCTTCTTGGCGTCCAGTGATGAGGCGTGACCAATCGTAATAGTTTGGTGCGCCTCTTCTCGCTTCGTTGAGTGGTTTAGGGGTTTGTTTCTGTAGGAGTGGTTGTTCCATTGGTGGTTCAAGGGTTCTCGCTTCACAGGACGGCTTCCTGTGGATTGGCGATAGTTAACCCGCCTCGGGAGCTGGCTGGGTCCTTGTTTGCTTCTACAGACCCATCCGATGTGGCCTTTTTTCCCGCACACATGGCAGAGCGCGTCGAGACATCTGCAGTCTGTTCGGGGGTGGTTTGCCCCACAACCAGTGCATTGGTACTGCGATCTCTGACATTGGTCTTGTTCAGTCCGTAGCTGGTTGACCTCTTCTTCATCGCTTTCCGATGATGATTCAAAGTCCTCGTGGTGGGCTGTTGTTGCCTGTTCTTCTAAGTGAGGTTAAACTTCGCTGGTGAGTTGGCGAAGTGGAGCGTGGGTGCGGCACATTCGGGCAGCTGACTTCCTGGTTGCTTCTGCTGCAGTAGTGTCAGCAATGGAATCTGTAAGGCTAAGGTCACCTTTCGCCATCAGCTTACTCTGCACACCTGGTGCATCTAATCCCAGAACTATTCGGTCTCTCAGGGCTTCTTCGAGGTCGGCAAACCCGCATAGGCCTCCCAGATTCCGGAGATCAGCTATGAAATCAGCAACACTTTCGCCCTTCCGCTGATCTCTCTGGTAAAATTCATGCCTTCTAATGAGCGTTGGTACGGTCGGTGCATAGTGGGCCCTTAGCAGGGGTTCGAGGACGTTCTAGTCCATGGACTTCACTTCTTCTGGTTTCGCTCGTGCCTTGGCCATCTTGAATATGGTCAGTCCGCAATGAGTTAGGAATACTGCCTGTTTCTTTCCAGTAGTGGCATCCTTCAAATTGTTGGTTTCCAGAAACACCTGGAAGCGATCCATATATGAGTCCCAGTCTTCTTGTGCCGGGTCAAATGGAGCGGGTGGTATGACGCTGCTGGATATGGTTCCATCGTTGGTGCATTTCAGTCACGTGCTCAATTATCACTCGGTAGTGTTCAGTCAGCTCTGACGTCTCCACATCCCACCTTTGTCGCCAGTGTTATGTTCTGTGCGTGGCGCAAGAAGTGGAGACGAGTCAATGAACAGTGAACTTTAACTCTTCATTTAACATGGTGCAACAGTTCTAAAAATGGCCACAACAGCCCCCTTTATATAGGCAAGCTCTTGGGTGTTTAGCCAATGAAAACACAGGAACGTTAGCTCTTTTAACCAATGAGAAAGGCTTGTTAATAGCCAATCAGATTCTCCTGAACAGACCAATCCAATATCACTATTATCGGCCAATCAGAAGTGCCGGGCCAGAACCCTGCACTTTACTTTAAGGTTTCAACAATCTTTATTCAAGCACTTTTATTAATTCACAACATTATCCTTTTAAAATTAAAACAGAATACAAAATATCCTTTCTCCCAGTCCCCTTTCCCATGGTAAATTCCACCATGGTAAATTCCGCCAAGGTAAATTCATAGGTCTGAACATATGGTACACTTACAGAAAACTGAAGCTGATTTTAGGGGGAATTAGAGGGAAATTCTTTTTTTAAAAAAATCCTTCCTTCCTTCCTTCCTTCCTTCCTTCCTTCCTTCCTTCCTTCCTTCCTTCCTTCCTTCCTTCCCTCCTTCCACCCACCCTCCTCCTCCTCCCTTTCTTCCTTCCTTCCTCCCACCCTCCCTCCCCTCCTCCCTCCCTCCCTCCTCCCTCCCTTGAGCAGAAAACGGTGAAACTTTCAATTAAAGGTACAATATGCCCTAAGAGGATTGATCTCTCTCTCTCTCTCTCTCTCCCTTTCTCTCTCTCTCTCCCCCCCCCTCTCTCTCTCACACACACACAAACACAAACACACAACCCTGGACATCCTGGCCCTACAGTTGTGTTTTATTACATGTTGTGTTTCATTACATGTTGTGTTTCATTACAGAAGCCAAGCCTGGAAAAAGATCACAGAAAGTTTCAGAGGCAACACTGAAACACCACCAGTGACGAATGCATAGGTTGTTCTCATACATCTTTCTTTTCTTGTAGACCTTTCCCAAATCATTCTTCTCTTGCTCAACCGACACCCCCAGGTTTCAAAACTATGAAGTGCAGAGAAAGGGGGAATAACATGAAAGAGGGCTGAAGGATGGTGTGGTAGAAGAAGAATTGCTTTCGATGCTTAAACTGGAGAGCAATTTTGCTGCAAAGGAAGCCACATTAGATGGATATCAGGCTTCTAACCCCAGTTTTATGTATTAGAGGGCAACTTGTGTCCCTCATTCCTTCAGAGAAACATATAATATCCAATCAACCAATGACCATTCGGGCCTCTTTTATTGTTTCAGGGACAAGGATCAATGAGCCAATGTTGCAATACCCTTCCAACCTCTGGCTTCTCCTGCAAAGTTCTTTCTGTTATGTCTGCGTGGAAGGAAACCAGGAGTTGGTGACTGTGTATCAAGCTCTTTTATTTAGTCAGGAACCGAACTGGGGCTAAAGGAAAACTTTGCGGCTTTTTATTTCCAAGCCGCGGCGGCCGCGGCCAATGGCACCACTTTGAATCTCCCACGATTCGAATTGACCAATCGCGGGAGATTCTCAGTGAGCCAATCGGCACGGCTCGCCTAGCCAATCCGATCGCCCCGCGCTTTGGCCAATCAAAGCGCGGGGATCTCAAAAATTCAAATGAGGGGACAGAACAGTATGAACTGATGACTTTATCTAGCTTGGTCATGAAAAGTCTACAAGAAAAATACCAAGCTCAGCTATCACCAAGGATCCTCCTCCTCCTCCTTCTGTTTCCCCTCCTCCTCCTCCTCCTCCTCCTCCTCCTCCTCCTCCTCCTCCTCCTCCTCCTCCTCCTCCTCCTCCTCCTCCTCCTCCTCCTCCTCCTCCCTCTTCTCCTTCCCCTTCTTTTCTCCTTCTCAGGAAATGGGACTGGCTAAACTATCCATTTATCCATTGTATTTCAAACATATCCCATTTGGATTTGTGGGAACATAAATTGTATTTGTGGGGTCCTTGGTGCTCTCTGAGCTTGGTGGTTTTGCAGACATTTTATTACCAAACTAGATAACATCATCAGTGCTAGAAGATATCCTCCTCCTCCTTTTCCTTCTTGCAGCCTGCCTTTTCATTTTAACTCAGATTTAATTATTTCATGATAATTTAGGATTGTGCAAATCTTTTGTTTCTTCCTTCCCAGTTCACACACATATTGCTGTGCTGCTGAGTATCCCTCCATCTCTACGACATGAGGTTAGACAAGAAAAGGAGAACAGGAAAGAATCAGTTATTTACATCCATGAAATAGAACAATCTTTCTCCTGACTTTGCTGGTTTTGAAAAACGTCTTTTTTTTTGTTTTGTTTTTTGGCATGTCCTGATCATCCAATGTGTCATGGAGAGAATCAATGTGGTGTAAACATTTTGTGTACAGTGCTTTACAGCAAATCCTAGGCAGTGTATAATGAAACACCTCCCTTGTAAATTGTGAACCAGAGTACATGCCTATTAAAGGCATGGATTTATTGACCTATTGATGTTTTTAAAAGGTTTCCAGTCCAAAAGAAGGCTATATGTAAATACGACTCTTTGGAAGCAAAAAAAAAGGGACAAACACAGGAACACAAGAAAAATGTGATTTATTCTGAGATTCTGGTGATGCTCTTCAGTGTCTCTAATTGTTTTAAATTGTTATGTGCTATTTTAAAAGAATGGAAGTTGGCTAGGGGTAAGTATCCACCACTGGAAATTCCGTTTCCTGAAAATTGAGGACTAAGTATATTTACCTCCATTTGCAATAACCACAAGGAATGCTGGATATTGTTTATTTATTTAGCCTTGTAGAGCATATGTTTTAACTCACAGGATAAGACATGAATCCTGCATATTTCAGTACAAAGGTAATGCCCATTGATTTCAGTAAGGTGTCAAAATGTTGAAATCACCATCTAGAAGCCACCCTGAGAAGGTGAGATTCTGTCTTTCCTCAGATGAAGAAAAGGTAAATCTTAAACCCCAACAAGCAGTAAAAAGGACATTTTTCCAAGAGGGGAGAAAAAGAATAATGAAGTATGGTGGAGTGTAAAGAAACCAGGAGATTGAACATTCTAGTCCTGCCATAGAAAGGAGCAGGAGGAGGAGGAGAAAGGGAGGAGGCAGGAAGGGAGGAGGAACAGGAGCAGAAGGAGGAAGGGAAGGGAGGAGGAAGAGAGGAAAAGAGATAAAAGGAAAGAAAAAAAGGAAAGAAAAAGGGGAAAGGGAGGGAGCAAGGAAAGAGGGAGAGAGAAAGAAAAAAGATAGAGACAGAAAGAAAGAAAGAAAGAAAGAAAGAAAGAAAGAAAGAAAGAAAGAAAGAAAGAAAGAAAGAAAGAAAGAAAGAAAGAAAGAAAGAAAGAAAGAAGAGAGAGACTGTGGATTAAGAGAGACTGTGGAGAGACTGGCTCATTAAGCCTCAACATCAAAGAAGAAGAAAGAAAGAAAGAAAGAAAGAAAGAAAGAAAGAAAGAAAGAAAGAAAGAAAGAAAGAAAGAAAGAAAGAAAGAAAGAAGAGAGAGAGGGAGAGGGAGGGAGGAAGGAAGGAAGGAAGAAGGGAGAGAGGGAAGGAGGAAGAAAGAAAGAGATAGAAAGAAGGAAGGAAGGAAGGAAGGAAGGAAGGAAGGAAGGAAGGAAGGAAGGAAGGAAAGAAAGAAAGAAAGAAAGAAAGAAAGAAAGAAAGAAAGAAAGAAAGAAAGAAAGAAAGAAGAAAAATCTAGGAGAAAATACAGCTACATCTTTGCTCCAAGGTCAGTACATAACTGATCAAAACACAACAAAGCAATTTTCTTCCCACACAGGGAACTAATCCGGATTGAGGTTAAAAGAAAAGTGGAGACATAATTAAAGTTTTAAAAATATATAAATAAATCTCATTAGAGGAGTGTGTTTTAACAGAAGAAGCTGTCTGGCATTATTTTGCCTTCAGGTCTGCAAAGCCAGCTTCAAATAATGGGCTTTAAATAACTTGCCTGATCTGGATGTTTGTGAAATTGATTTTTGTTGATGGTGGTTAAAAGCCGAATGTGTCACCAGCTTCTGTGCAAAACAGCATGGGAGGTTTCATCAAACAAGGTCACTCTTTTGGCTGACAATTGCCCATAATTGCAGCCTTTGTTGTTGTTATTGTTTTGTTGTTGTTGAGACTGCTTCGCTGAGATGTGGGATAGAAATCGCCATAACCAGGAGATGCTGCTGAGGGCCAGTCCAGAAATGCCCCCAAATTCTGCCTGAATTCACACAATCCTGAAAACAGTTCATAGTTTCTCCAAAGGGGAATTTATCCAGCTTTGCTGCTGCCTCTTGAACGGCTTCCTCTTTGTCTTTTACCTCAAGAGACTCAATATTTTATTTTCCAGGTTTCTGGGAATGGGGCTTCTTTTATGGGGTGTGTGTATGTGGGAAGTATACCCCAAAAGGAAAGTGCCAGAAACCTCAGAGAATAGTGACAAGAAAACTCAAGCCAGCACTTCCCCCTTTAAGAAAACCAAGAATCACCAGCTGAAAGAAAAAACTCAGAGCAGCCTGCTAAGGGCTGTTACAAAAGTTACAAAAGCTGACCACAGAAATACTGAAGGAGAGCCATTAAGATAAGGGGAATCAGGCAAAAAATAAACTCTCCAAGATAAAGCTGAAACTCCCCTTTTCCTGCCCATTGACAAGATTAATTCCTAAAATATATTTATTTTATGAGTGGCTGAATAGAAGAGAAAGAAATTGAAATATGTAAGTAGAGTATAATTTTCTGCAATTGATAAACGATTGAGTTAGATAGGGTAAGAAAATGAATGTGAAATATACCTTTGAAAGACAATAACCACAATGTTAATGATAATATAATAATTCATAAATGTGATATAAAATACTGACTAAAATGATTATAAGCAGAAATAAATAAGATGTTTATGATAATGTTATTATATGCACAAGATATATGTACCTAACTGACACACTGTTGAACAGAAAGATGGTTTTGTTTGTTTGTTTTTGTCTTTGTTATAAAAATAAAAAAAACTTTATTCCTAAATTCCTAAAATAGGAAAAGACAAAAGATTGAAACAGAATGAGCTCTTCAGGGCAGGAAGGAGAAACTCAGAGCAATCACTCTACCAGGACAAAGCCATTAAGCCATAATAGGAATTGTCCAAAGCCCTTTCATTACAGCACCCAACAACATTCAACCAAGCTTGGGACTCAAGACAACCTGCAAAATTGCACCTGCATGACCCCATGGGAGTCTGACAACCAATCAGGGTACACTTCTTGGCACAGGAACAGGAAGCAAGTTCGAAGCCCAACAGAGGTTATAAATCTCTCTCTCTTTCTCTCTCATCCATGTGCTCCACCATTAAACCATCCTTCCAAGAAATCTCCATGCTTCCAATGTCTTTTTTTTCCACTTGGAACTGAACCCAGATGGACATTTCTTTCAATGGTTGGTTTGGGTGTAGCTTTTCTGTGGCAGCACATATTTATTTTATTATTTTATTTTAATTACATATTTATTTTATATTATATTTGTTTATTTTAGATTCATTGAGTTTATATTATGTTTGTTATTTTATTTTATTATATTTTACATTTATTTATTTTATATTATTTATTGTATATTATTGTATATTATTTTATTTGATCATGCCATACTTATTTTATATTTATTTATATTATATTATATTTGTTTATTTTATCCTATCATCATATCATATCATTTTTATTTTATTTTATTATTTTATTTCATTTCATTATTTCATTTATTTTATATTATTTATTTTATATTATTTTATTTGATCATACCATACTTATTTTATATTTATTTATTTCATTTTTTTTATTTATTTTATCCTATCATTATATATCCTATCATTTTATTTTATTTTATTAATTCATTTCATTATTTCATTTCATTTATTTTATTTTATATTTTACAGGTAGTCTTCAACTTAGAACCGTTCATTTCGTGAATTTTCAAAGTTAAAACAACATGGAAAAAGGTGCCCTGGCCATTTTTCTCACTTATAACCAAAGCATCCCCTTGGTCGTGTGAGCAAAATTCAGATTTTTAGTCACTGCCATATTTTTATGACAGTTGCAGTGTTCCAGGGTCACATGATCAATTTTGTCTATCTTCTGACAAGCAAAGTCAGTGGAGAAGCCATGTTCATTTAACAACTAACTGATTCACTGAACAACTGTGGCAAGAAAGGTAGCATAATGGGAGGGGGAAAATCACTCATCAACTGTTTCACTTAACAACAAAAAATTTGTGGTTGTAAGAAGGACTAACTACTTTATTTCATTTCATTTCATTTATTTTTTTTAATTTTATTTTAATTTTTATATCCTTATTTTGGTGGCAGGTCTTCACCCTGTGGTGAAAAATCTCACTTCCCATTCAGAAATCTGAGGGTTCAATCCTAAGTAGTGGCAGATGTTTCTATCTCCTCGGTGCAAAGAATTATTTTTTTTTTTTGCTGTGAACTCCGCATTGACGTCAGGAAGGGCACCCGGTCAGTAAATGGTCAGCTCATTCCAATAGCCCTGAATTTACCCTGAATTAAGGGATTACAGGGTCATAAAAAGGGACTTTATTATTTTATCATATTTGATTCTTGTTATTTATTTTATTTGTTAAATTTGCTTGCCATCCATTTTGCCACAAGATATTTACCTTCCCTATATTAATTAAATATAGGGGACGTGGTGGCTCAGTCCTTGGAAAGTGGCTTCAGGAAGGTTGGTAATTTGGAGGTTTGAATCCCTAGCACGGTGTAACGGAGTGAGCTCCCGTTCCTTATCCCAGTTTCTGCCAATATAGCAGTTCAAAAGCATGTAAAAATGCAGGAAGAAAAATAGGGACCCCTTTGGTGGGAAGGTAGCAGTGTTCCGTGTACCTTCGGCATTTAGACATGCCAGCCACATGACCAGGGAGACTTTTTTCGGACAGCACTGGCTCTTCAGCTTTGTAACGGAAATAAGTACCACCCACCAATGTGTCATGGAGAGAATCAATGTGCTGTAAACATTGAGCCGGAAATGACTACCATGTATGTGTAAGGGGATTCTTTACCTTTATTTATATTAATAATGAAAAGGTAAGAAAACACTGAGAACTCCACAGCTTTCCTCCTCCTCTTCTTCCTCTCCTCAAATTCCACTCCCTTCTAATGATGTCACATAGTTAGATAATGAAATGTCTGCAAGAAAGCAATCAGGTTCAGGGAGCCCCAAGAAACTCACAGTTCCCCTTCTCCCCTTCCCCCTCCACTCCACAATCCCCCTTCCTTCTAAGGATGTTTACCTAGATGGGTAATGAAATGCCTGCAAGAAAACAACACATCTCAGAGATAGACCAAGGACACCACAATTCAACTCAGAGATTCAACTATTTTATTCTACTGGAACATCACTAGTGCAAGAGAAAGGGGGCTTTATATGATGGCTACATGATGTTTCTGATGATATTCCCTAATTGGGAAACAAAACAGCTTCAGGAAGACAACCAAACTCAGAGACCACCAAGGATTAAAATTACCCTCTTCCAAATCATGTGTAAGAATTGTAATTTGCCTATTTATTTTCCCTGTTCCGGTGGTGGGATTCATTTTTTTTTACTCCCGGTTCTGTGGGCGTGGTTTGGTGAGCATGGCAGGAGAAGGATACTGTAAAATCTCCAGTCAGAGGTGGTATTTGCCGGTTCTCTGAACTCCTCAAAATTTTTGCTACTGGTTCTCCAGAGCTGGTCAGAACCTCCTGAATACCACCTGCCCTGTTCCCAAAATGGGCAAATCTGATGAATTCAAGGAAGAAGGTTATGTTGAATCATTTCCATATTGTTGTCTTCAAAAATATTCACATCAGTGTTACCACATCAGTGTCACTAGTAGTCAAACTTGAACTCAAATATCATCTATCTATCTATCTATCTATCTATCTATCTATCTATCTATCTATCTATCTATCTATCTATCTATCTGCCTGCCTGCCTGCCTGCCTGCCTGCCTGCCTGCCTGCCTGCCTGCCTGCCTGCCTGCCTGCCTGCCTGCCTACCTAATCTACTTACCTAATCTACCTACCTAATCATCCTGTTTATCTATACCTATTATCTTTCTCTCTCATCTATTCATCTATATCTACTGCATCGATGTATCTATTGTCTGACTATCTATCTATCTATCTATCTATCTATCTATCTATCTATCTATCTATCTATCTATCTATCTATCTATCTATCTATCCATCTATCCATCTATCCATCTATCCATTTATCTATCTATCTATCTATCTATCTATCTATCTATCTATCTATCTATCCCTATCATATCTCATCTATCCATCTATCATCTATATTTATATCGATCTATCTATTGTCTGTCTATCTACCTACCTACCTAATCTATTTATTTATCTATACCTATCATCTCTCTGTCATCTTTCCATCCATCATCTATAACCCCCCCTCCATCCATTTGTCATCTATAACCTTCTCTCTCTCTCTCTCTCTCTCTCTGTATCCGTCCATCCATCTAACCTTACCTTTTCCTTACTTTTGTCTGATATAATCTTTCATTGTAAGTTACTTTGCTATAACTTCTGCGCCACATTATTATTATTTTTTCCTGGTTCAAAACAAAATGTACCAGCATCACTCCCAAGCCTGATTCTCAACTCTTATTATTTCCTTGTCTGTCTTTCTACATTTTCTCTTCAAGCCCTCTGAAAAACTAATGGTCAGCCACTTCATCATTTTGACACTGGGGAATAATGTAGTTTTTATTTGGCGGGATCATTATGCTAGAAGGATACCGGAATGAAGCTGCAGGATAAACTGCTATTCCCAATATGTATTTCGCTCCAGTTGTTTCGGCTGTGCTATTTTTCTTGTTTCAGATACTTTTCTGAATCATGTGTCATAATTGCTTAATGGGAAGTGAAAGCTTTTCTAATTTCTTGTTGATCTAGCTCTTTTTAAAATCTAGAACTCAGCTTGACAAGTGAATTCCTCCACCTCCACATCCAACAAGGCAAAAATACTTAGAAAATAATATATTTGTGTTATCCATTATCCCTTTTCAATTCTGCATGGGTTAAATACCTGTACAAAGGTTGGAGAGAGAATCAGATGAGATAAGGAAGGGGAAAATGGGATGGAGGGATGGAGGAAAGGAAAGGATCAGATAAGACAAAAAAGGGGAAAAGTGGGGTGGAGGGATGGAGGAAACAGAAGGGAGGGAGGAAAGGAAGGAAGGAAGGAAAGCAAAGGTTCAGATAAGATTAAAAGGGGGGGAAGTGGGATGGAGGGATGGAGGAAACAGAAGGGAAGGTTGAAAGGAAGGGAGAGAGGGAGGGAAGGAGGGAGGGAGGGAGGAAGGAAGGAAGGAAGGAAGGAAGGAAGGAAGGAAGGAAGGAAGGAAGGAAGGAAGGAAGGAAGGAAAGGGTCAGATAAGATTAAAAAGAGGAAAAGTGGGTTGGAGGGATGGAGGAAATGGAAGGGAGGAAGGAAAGGAAGGATGAATAAGATAAAAAAGGAGAAAAGTGGGATGGAGGGATGGAGGAAACAGGAGGGAGGGAGGGTGGGAAGGAAGGAAGTAGGTTGCTCTGGGCTCTTCTATCACTTACTCATTGCTTACATGAAAAAGTATTGCACATTAGTGTATACTCTACATTCTGTATAGATTGACATAATAGAGAACATGGCGCAACATGGCATCCCCTGGATTTGGGAAGTCTTGCCAAAATACATCTTCCTCCATTTGCCCAATGTACAAAATAATATGCCTCTTTCTAAACATGTTCTGTGTTCACAGAATAGATGAAAGATGCTAACACATCCCTTACATTAGACTCATCTGTACTTTTCATGTACTAGGACCCACTAATCTTGTTATTGAGAAACACCAGGTTGCACTATATTGCAAACAAAAAAACCCTCACTTTTCCCAAGAAAGACATTTACAGGTGTACAGCCATTCTGTTATTTATTTACAGTAAGTTTTAAAGATTTAATTAAAGTTTCACATATCTCACCTAGACTACTGCCGAGTTCCACCTATGTACTGCTAATTGAGAACTGTGTGCCATGTGGGAATCTCTTTGGAGAATCACATTATTTTTGGCTCAAGAAAATCCATGCTGGATTTATTTTATATTTGTAGATGGGAAAAATCCAGAGATGTTGTATCAAGTCGTTGTTCAATTTATATCCCTCTTTCCTCCAGGAGTTCAAGGGAGTGTATCTAATGCTTCCTCCTCCAATTTTCCCAGATCTCATAAAAAGAATTCTGCAAAATAAAGTTGAGTTGCAAGGTAATGTTCGTGTCAGCCTTGGAAGCCATTTTTTTTTTCTTGGAAGCTTTGAGGCTGCCACATTTAGTGCCTGGGAATTTGGGAGGGGCCATTTAAGAGTGAGGTAGAAGATTAGACTCAACAACATTCTTTCTCAGAGAGTCAAGGACAGGTTGCCCTGCACCAGGAGGGGAGTGTCTGGACAAATGTCTCCAATTGGGACAAAGATTTGAATGGGCCAGGTGATTGACTGATGCATGCAGAGGATGGATCTTTGATTTCTGTTTTGGAAAGGGAAAGCCAGGAACTCTCAGATTCGGGTTTTCCCAGATGTGCCAATATGACAACTCTAATAAAATGGAATGTTGAGGAAGTGTTTGTCTCGGAGTTTATTGGGTTGGAGTTTGTTAGTTGGAGCGCTGACAATTGGCTTAAACTCACCCCGTGACTTTGATGTGGACCTCAATCTGGAATTCTTGCATCTCACTGCATCTCATTAAATAATATCCCCATCTGTTTTCTTTCTCATTTTGAATCTCGTAGTCGTAGAGTCTAAGGGCTGGAATGGTCCATGGAGGTCTTCCAGTCAACCTTCTGTGCAAGGCAGGAGTCCTTATAGCATTCTTAGAATAGAATAGAACTGAAAGGGGCCTTGGAGATCTTCTAGTCCAGCCCCCTGCTCAAGCAGGAAACCCTATACCAGAGGTCAGAGGTGGTATTTAGCAGGTTCTGACCAGTTCTGGAGAACCGGTAGAGGAAATTTGGAGTAATTCGGAGAACCGGCAAATACCACCTCTGAGTGGCCCTGCTCCCATCTCTTCTCTGCCTCCCATCGAGTCCCAGCTGATTGGCTGGGTCTCCTTTGGTTGCCCTGCACAGGAGAACGGAGCTGGAAAGCAGGTTAATGGGATGGGGAGGGAATGGGGATTTTACAGTATCCTTTCCCTGCCATGCCCACCAAGTCACACCCACAAAACATGTAGTAAAAAAAAAAAATGAATCCCATCACTGCCAGGGGTGTCAAACTCAAGGGCCATGGGCCGGATCTAGACCACAGGGTGCTTAGATCCAGCCTGAAGTACCAGCCTGGAAATAGCAAGGGACCAGTCCACAGTGCTTCTGCTAGCAAAAACAGGGCATGGGGACCCCTGTTTTAGGCCTGGACAGCCTCCTGAAGCATGCTGCTGGGCAAAACAGGGCCCATTTTGGCCAGCAGGGTGCTTCAGGAAAGCATCCATCCTGTCTCCTTCCCCTCTCCAGCCAGCCCACAGAGCACAACTGCAATACTGATCTGGCCCTCCAAGAAATCCAGTTTAACACCCCTGTTGCCCTTTACCATTTCAGACAAGTGATTGTCCAGTCTTTTCTTAAAAACCTTTATAAACAGGATGATGAGACTCTGGAGAGTGCAGAGAAGAGCAACAAGGATAACAGAGCTAAAACTTATGTATGAAAAATGGTTGCAGGAATTGAGTATGGCTAGTTTAATGAAAAGAAGGACTAGGGATGACATGACAGCAATCTTCCAATATTTGAGGGGCTCCTACGAAGATGAGGGGATCAAACTATTCTCCAAAGCACCAAAAGGCAGGACAAGAAGCAAAGGATGGAAATGAATCAAGGAGAGAAGCAACTTAGAGCTAAGGAGAGATTTCCTGTGGGTGACAACAATCAACAAGTGGAACGGTTTGCTTTCAGAAGTTGTGGGTGCTCCATCACTTGTGGTTTTGAAGATGAGATTTGTCTGAAATTATATAGGGTCTCCTGCTTGAGCTGTGGACTGGACTAGAAGACCTCCATGGTTCCTTCTAATTCTTTTATTTTGCATTTTATTTTATACCTGAACATCTGGTTTTTCTTGCCTAGATGCAGAACCCCAAAAGATAATTGAAAAAATGCAAAGAAGATCTTGGGGAAAATCTAGCTAATGAATTGACCCACTAGTGCTAAACATAGTCTGATTTTTTTTTTTTTTTTTAAAATCTCCCTATTGTTTTGTTGCTGCCTTAGAATATACTTCTGTAATATACAAATTTCAGACACCCTTATTGCAAAACAGATCAATATCAGTTAATAAATAAACTTGTTTCCAGGCCTGCCTGCATACTTCTCATTTGCTGAAATGTGAAATGAAACCATCATTTATCTTAGTTCCCAGTGAAGCAATCACACCTAAAATCAAACAAATGGTTTAAACTTGTAATATAAATGTAATATAAAATTTCATTTTATTTTTCCAGTAGCTAGACCTCACCTGGTGTACTTTGTTCACCTTAGTTCAAGGAAAAGGGTACAAGGGACATCAAAAAGTCAGGAGGAGGAGGAAGAGGAAGAGGAGGAGGAGGAGGATGGGTTACAGGGAAGGAAGGGCCAGAGAAGGGGAAGGAGAAGGAGAAGGAGGGGAAGGGGAAAGAGTGGATTATTCAAAATTTATTCCCAAGAAAGCTCTTGTCCATGTCTACTTATACATTTAGAATCAAGAACAACTTGCAATAAACTAGCATTTTAACTTTAAAGTTAAAATTAAACTTTAAGGTTTAACTTTAAACCTTACAATACAGCTTCCATTTGTACTTTCACTCAAAATACCCCCCAAAACCTAAATAATTATTTGCTGCCACTGAAAATAGACCTCCTCCGTGAGAACGATGTCCAGAAGTTCAGGATTTATTTCTGTTGGCTGTTGCAATCAAATTTGTTTTGGAATTAGACTAGATAATACCATGGGACCCGTCCAATCTTATGAAATCCCTGGGGAAAATTAAAAATGAGCTGCAATTTTCAAATCCGAGGTGGAAGTAAGAAAGGAGCAATTGTACATAGTTGGGATCTCAAAGTTGTTTAAATATGCAGAACTTATTAGCTACATCTACATTTGCAAAATAATAGACTTTTAATGCATTATGAAAAATGTATTAAAGTGGAAATAGAGTCCACATTTCAAAAATCTGCCTGTAAATTTCTTTACCTGGCTGAACAGCTGTTCTGGTCCCCTGAGTAAATAATTAAATGTTTTTAATGAAGCTGCACTTACACCTATTTACCAAATAGACTGGAACAAAAATTAGTATGCTGTAAATTAATTGCCCTAGTTGGTTATAACAGCTTTGTTCTACACTAAGAATCACTGATAGTTCTCTTTGGAAAGATTAGCAAACCATGAAAGCTTACTCAGTTTTACAACAAATGAAAGAATGAATAGGCTGATCTTTGATTGATTGATTGAAGATTTTCTGGAGGAAAAAAAAAATCTATCTCAAAAGTCATTGAAGTTTGTGGTGTATATAAAGCAAGATTCATGCAAAGTAAATTTATATAAAAATTTATATAAAGCAAAATAGTAGAGAGATCTTGGAGTCCTAGTGGACAATCATTTAAATCTGAGCCAGAAAAGCCA